>CAUYQG010107747.1:0-56294 GCA_963574415.1 Tarsius wallacei
ATTTAGCGCCCATTGTATGTCAGACTTGTGCTGGTCTTTAGGGAGACAGCACTAAACAACTGTCTACTTTGCCTTGTAAGAAAGAAATAGCAGACATGTATGAAGTCTCTAAAGAGTGTAGTCAGTAGTGAAATGGAGAAATTGGAACCTTAGAGTCTCACTCTGTCACCCAGATTGGAGTGCGGTGGCTGCTCCTGGCCACCACAGCCTCAACCTGCTGGGCTCCGGCGATCCTTCCGCCTCAGCCTTTCAAGTAGCTGGAACTACAGGCGCGCGCTACCACGCCCGGCTAATTTTTTGATTTATTGTAGAGATGAGGTCTCGCCAAGTTGCCCAGGGGGGTCTCAAACCCGCAGGCTCAGGTAATCCACTCACCTCAGCCTCCCAAAGCGCGGGATTACAGGCTGAGCCACCGAGCCCGGCTTGGGATACTTTTTTAAGTAGGTGACTTTTTTCAAATAATGTACTTTTCTAAATTTTTTATGCTAGGTATTATTTTGTAATCTAGGTAAACATAAAGTTTGTATGAAACTCATACATTAAGAAATATAACTTTTTTAATCCAGTGGTGAAAAACATTGATTCATCTACTCATGAACATATATATGTATATATAAAATTATAAAATAAAAAATACAAGGTAATAGAGTTACTTTGTTGCATACATACTCAGGACACAAAGAAAAGGAATCTTAACCCAATATGGGAAAGAGTAAGGAAGGGAATTCAGGAGGGATTCCTGGAAGCAGTGACCACTGAGCGTTAAAATAAGAGCAGCAGTAAGATCAAAGGAAGAACACTTTTGACAGAAAGTGAAGCAATAAAAAGGACCTGGATGTTAAAAAAAAAAAAGAATCTCTTTACCGTCTTCAATGCGGGGTCTTAATATCTAGAACACACACTCCGACTCAAGCAAGGGTCTAAAGACGAGGCTAGAGAGATAAACAAAGAAAATCATAAAGAGGCTTGTAGACCACTGTGCTAGGAAAAGGCTGCTGTGTCAGGAAAGTCTGTTCAATACGGTGTGATAAAACCTCATTACTGTAGATTCATAAGAGCTAATCCAAGAAAGGTCCTGTCACTTTAATACCCTGGCAGGATATTAAAGATATTTTCATAATGAAAACCTTTCCCTAATTCTCATCTCTGTTACACTGTCATCTACTGTTTCATTTTCAAATTCTAGCTGCTTAGGCCTAGTGGCAATTCTGTCAGAATGCCAAAAAGGAAGGACAAGCTATATTTTTAAAAATTATAACTTTTTAAACAAAACAGATCATCAAAAAAGTCTGCTTAAATTTTGCTCCCTGGGCTGCAAAGATCATTACAGTATTAGGAACGTGACGTGGAGAAAAGTCCTATCTGTCTTGGCCAATGTTTACTTCAGATGTAAAAATCTGAACGTGTTGCCATTGTGCAGAGATTTGCTTATATGTTGTTCAGATGATTATCTGGTCAAAGCTTTATGTTAAATCGAGAAAGGGGCAGGACTCACCCAAAGGCTTGAAAGGGAGCTATCAGTCTGTGTCACTGGGGCTGCCTTGTCCTACACCCTTGTGAGTAATCCTGCCTGCCTTCCCTTGCCCGGCTGTCTCTCCAGCTCCATGTAAGGTAAGTTCAGTAAGAACTCAGATTGGGCTCTCTTTGTCCTTGAGATCATTGCTTATGCTAACACACACACACACACACACACACACACACACACACACACACACAAATAGTGAAGTGAGCACATTGCTACTTTTATAAAGGTCAACGATTTTTATAACTAGGTGACCAGATGTCCTGCCTTAGCTGGTACAATCCCAGCTGATGCCTGTGCTGTCAATACAATTACCTTTTTTTGAGTCAGAGTCTCACTCTGTTACCCAGACTGGGGTGCAGTGGCACACTCATGGCCACCACAGCCTCTACCTGCTGGGCCCAGGTGATCCTTCCACCTCAGCCTTCCACGTAGCTGGAACCACAGGCGTGCACCACCACACTTGGCTAATTTTTAAATAAATCACAAAAAACTAAATAATCACGAAAACTAGCCGGTGTGGTGGTTTGCATCTATAGTTCCAGCTACTTGGAAGGCTGAGGCAGAAGGATCGCCTAAGCCCAGCAGGTTGAGGCTGTGGTGGCCATGAGTGTGCCACTGCACTCCAGCCTGGGTGACAAAAATGAGACTCCAACTCAAAAAGTAAATAAATAAATAATGGTTTCCCCATCCTCTCTGGCCCTTCTGAAAAGCATAATCAGCAGCCTCTGGTCTTTTGGCCCTTTCTCCTTCCCTGAGTCATTTATAGAGGATTCTAAACTCTTATTTCACTGGTTTTATTTTACTGATCTATCACCTATCTATCATCTCTCTACCTATTTGAGACAGAATCTCACTCTGTCACCCAGACTGGAGTGCAGTGGCATGATCCTGACTCACTGCAGCCTGGATCTCCTGGGTGGTGCACACCTGTAGCTGAGACTACAGGTGTGCACCACCACGGGCAGCTATTTTTTTAAAAAATGATTTGTTTGTTTGTTTTAGTAGGAGTCTCACGCTGTTGCCCAGGCTGGAGTGCAGTGGCATGCTCACGGCTACTGCAGCCTCTACCTGCTGTGCTTAGGTGATCCTTCCTCCTCAGTCTTCTAAGTAGCTGGAACCATAGACATGTGCCACCCTGCCTAGCTAATTTGTTTATTTATTGTAGAGATGAGGTCCTGCCATGTTGCTCAGGCTGGTCTCGAACCTGAGTTCAGGCAATCCTCTCGACTCCGCCTCCCAAAGTGCTGGGATTACAAGGGTCAGCCATTGTGCCTGGTTTTTTTATTGCTTTTTGTTTGTATGTAGAGACTGGGTCTTGCTATGCTGCCCAGGCTGGTCTTGAACTCCTGGCCTCAAGTGATTCTCCCTCCTTAGCCTCTCAAAGTACTGAGATTTCCTATGTGAGCCACAACACCTGGCCTGGTTTTATTTTTATAAAACAACTTTACTGAAGTATAATGAGTGTGGAACAAACTGCACATACCATACCAAAAGTGCCCAGCTAAGTGAGGCATGTTTACTCCTACAAAAGCACCATTACAATCAAGGTCATGAACATATCCGTTACCCCCAAAGTTTCCTACTGCCTCTCGGTAATTCTTCCCTTCCGCTCCTCCTCCTTCCCAACTCCTATCCTCAGCCATCTTTCAGTTGGCTTAAAACAAAACAAACAATTTTTAAAAAAACGATTATTTCCAAAGTGTTTTTAGTTGCCTAATTGCAACCTTCTGAAGCTCTTGCTAATCCATGTGAAATGTACACTGCAAACTATTTAACTGTCTGGCACACTTTTCACATTAAAAAAATGAATAAATAAAATACAAGAAAATTCCAAGGGAGCAAAGAATAAATTTGGCTTATTTAACACATGTAAGGAAAAGAAGTATTTGCTTTAGCTTAAAGCCATTGAAAGCATTCTTTCCTATGGAAAGGGGATGCCAAGAACAGCTAGACATTAAAATGGTCCAAGTTTTTATTAAAAAGTGTGGATGGCGTTGCTGAAAGAAATACCCGTTCAGATAATAGAAACGAATCGCGTTTCACCTGAGTGGAGTGCCGTCTGTTTCCATGGCAGTATAAATTAAAGAGTGATTTTCCATCAGCCTCTTACCTAACTGGAAATGTTAACTATGAAAACAGTGCTCAAAATTTATTCTTGGTTTGAGCTGAATTGGGAAGGGGGATATTCTCCTTTTTTTTTTTTTTTTTAAGTGATAGGAAACTTTGGGAAAGCACGATTCTGAATGTCCAGAGATGATTCTTCTTCTATTAACTAATCATGTGAACCTACAAGCAAGTTATTGCACTTTAGCTTCATATTGGAATACTGGGAAGATTGAACTAGAAGAATCTTCAAAGTCCTTTCAAGTTCTAAATTTTATAGTGTGGGTCCTTTTCAGGAAAATCTTTGTCCAACTAGGGGCTCAGCTGGTTCAGATTTACTCTGGAGTAGAAAGAAGAGAAGAACTGATTCTAATTTCTGGCTTTCCCTCCCACAACCCCTCTGATGTAGACTATCTGTTATAGTAGCTATTGTTGGATGGCTATTATTCGACTTTGACTGATGTAAACAGAAAGTAAATTTACTAAAAGTTTAAATTATTTCCAGAAAGAATGAAGAACCATGTCACAGAACTGCTTTTGTGAGAAAATACCGCTGGTCCCAGATGCCACAATTTAGCCTGGAGCAGCCTGTGACACATCATTTGTGGAAATCATCATTGTGCCAGAGAGAATCTTCTAAGAGCTCTCTCTCCTTTTTTTTTTTTTTTTTTTTTTTTGTGAGTTAGAATCTGACTCTGTCATCCTGGCTGGAGTGCAGTGATGCAGTCGTGGCTCATGGCAGCCTCGACGTCCTGGGCTCAGGTGATCCTTCTGCCTCAGATTCCCAAGTAGTTGGAATTACAGGTGCGTGCCATCATATCTAGCTAATGTTTTTATTTTTTGTAGAGACATGGTCTCACTACATTGCCTAGTCTGGTCTCGAACTCCTGGACTCAAGCAATTCTCCTGCCTCGGTCTCCCATAATGCTGGGATTACAGATGAGCCACTGCACCCAGCCCAGGTCTCCATTTCTGTGTGTCACCAGCTCCCAGTCCTGGCCCAATGCTTCCTGACATTTTTAATGCCATGGCACTATAGAAACATATATTTTGACAGTACCCTGAAGTAAATGACGATGTTTAGGTTTAGAAGTGACATGTCCAGGAGCTCTGACCACCCCAGGTCCTACCAGAGCTTTCCAGCAGCTTCAGGATTCCAGGTCTCAATATTCCTATAACCCATTCACGGTCTACCACTTGACCACAGCACACTGACTAAGAAGCTCTGCCCTGGGAAGTTGTGTGAACTTAGTTGAACCGAGGTCACATGCCCTAGCAGCAGAGGAGGATGGGAAAGCCCGTATCAATTTTTACCTTCTACTTCTATAATAAGGTAGCAGGTTTTTGTAAGTTAGGGAACTCCCCCAAACAGATGTGGGCCGCAGGGGGAAAAAAGACTTGCCAAGAGCTTATTCCTGTACACATAGCTATTACCATGGACCCTGCCAAGTCTCTTGTGCCATGTGACTTTAGGAACTCTGGGACTAGGGCTTAGAGATGTGATTTCAGGAGGGTCTCATGCCTGCCTCCCTGAAGAAATGCTAGATTCAGTGATCCCATTCTTCCAAAGTTATAATTATGTATATTGCCCATAGACCCAGGCACTGGTGCCCCTGCTTCAGAGGGTCCTGTTTGGGCCTGCTATTGCTTAGATATTTGTCCTCTCCAAATCTTATGTTGAAATCTCATGTTGAAATCCCCATGTTGGAGGTGGGGCCCAATGGGAGGTGTTTGGGTCATGAGGGCAGGTCCCTAATAAATGGCTTGGTGCCAACCTCGAGATAATAGATGACATCTTGCTCTATCCGTTTCCACCAGAGCTGGTTGTTAAGAAGAGCCAGGCACCTACCCCCACCCTTGCTTCCTCTCTCACCATGTGATCTGCACACACCAGCTCCCCTTCACCTTTCACCATGAGTGGAAGCAGCCTGCAACTCTCTCCAGATGCCCAGTCTTCCAGCCTTCAGAATCATGAGCCAAATAAACCTCTTTTATTTATAAATTGACCAGTCCCAAGTATTCCATTCTAGCAAATGGACTAAGACAGGGCCCTTCTCTGGCTACACCACTTCTCACCCAGTGAGGATACCAAGGAGCCAAGGGGACGGCCCCACTGTGAGCCCACACCACCCACCTCTTTTAGACTATGCCCTAGGCATCTAGGACCCAGAACTGCATGGCCAAATGACCCTGAGCCCACTTCCAGGGTCGATGCAGGCCTTTTCCTAAGGGAGCAAACATCACATTGTTGGGGGTGCACTCTCAGGACTGAGCGATGGCCAGTGAGTGACAGACTATTGGGAAGAGCACATGGACAGAGGGTTTGCACTTCTGTGTGAAGTACAGGGCCAGGGTGAACGAGAAGGAAGGGGCTGGTGGGGAGGGGGTGGTTGGGCTGTGCCTGTGCTCTTGGCCCTGACCTTGCATCCACTGCACCCACTCAAAAGTCAGAACTTTCAGACTGTCACCTGCCCTCAAAACCAAATTATCCATGTCACACAGCCTTCCAGAGCTTCCTCTGGACAGAACTGGAAATCACTTGGCTGCAAAATTGTAGAAAAACAAAACCCTGTGGGTGACAGCTGTACGAGACACATTTCACACCAAACTTTAAAATCCCATCAGACACATCGTTTACATAAATTCACCTTTTAAATATAAGCTGTCACAATGAAGTTCACAGAAGCAACAATCCAGGGAAAATGTCATTGTCTACAGTTGAAGGTCTTAATCTGACTGGGCGGTGAGTGAAATTATCTACAAAAAGTAATTCTCTAGAGAAGGCCTCTAATGACCCGGTAAAGTAACCAAAGATATCTTTTTTTTTTTTTTTCCTGGTAGAGAAGCAAAACATAAGTCCAGTTGCTACTGATGCTCATACCTCTCCTTAGTATTATAAAAAATTATTCACGCTTTATATAGTTAAACAAGCTGCCTCCTGGCACCAGTATCTCTCTTTCTGCTTTTCAATTTAGGTCTTCGGAAAGCTGCCAGTCATTCTTATCTGGGAACTCAAATTTTACTGCAACACAATGACCACCTGAAAGCAATGAGGCTTTGGCCAGATCAATACAACTGAAGCTCTTTGATGTTTTCCAGTCACAGGTACCTCCTGACATCTCTGTTTTTGTTCAAACCATCTCAAGCTGCCTGGTGGCTTCGCCCCTCCTCTCTTCCTATTGAAATCCTGACTCTTCTTCAGAGTCCAGCTCAAATTCCACCCCATTTGGCAGTGATTTTTCTCACAGCTCTGAATTCTGAGAGCGCTTGCGGCTTCTGTCATTAATTTGGTATCTATCGTGGATTGTTTTATGTTGCTGATTTTCTTATGAAGTCAGCTTTTTCCTTCCATTTAACCTCCCTGGAGCTCTGACATCACGAGCAGCCTTCCTCATGGTTCAGTGATAGTGGTGTTTAATACATTTGTTTTGATTGATTGAATTTAAATATTGGCAAACGAGTATTTTAATGAAGTATAGGCTGGTTTCTCAATATAATAAACATTTTATACAGGTCTATTGTCAAGTATTAGAACACGTGTTTAAACTGATGAACCCCAAGGCAATATGAGAGAATTATTAAAGAAAGATTCAGTTGTATATATCACATATACATATTGATAAGTCTAAAATGGAAACATATTTTAGGAAGATTTTGAGAAATAAGATTTGAAAATCAGGTGGGTTTGTTCAAATCCTACTCATGGATTTGGGATGGCTTCATAAAAAAGCTGTGGGCTGGAACACCCCCAATCTTGGGCCAGGATGAACTGGGAAAAGAGTCAAACCAATGCAGTCTAAGTGTAGATAGAGGGAAAATTCCAACTGTGGTCTAAAAGAACCCAGGGTCTGAACACCAAGTTCAAGATTCAAGCCTAATCTAGGAAATGAAGAGCCGAAAAGAGGAAATAATGCAATGTGTAGAACAAGTCAAGGCAAGTGTTTCTAAATCAAAGTTGTAAACGGTTGGAAAATCCTGCAGAAACTTTCACATGATGCCTGGGGACTTACAGGTTAAAACGGAGGTTTAAAGTAACTACACAAGACTGGGCAGTGACTGCTAAGTATTAAAACCCAAGGCACCAGGACCCTCTCTCCTACAGATATCCACCTTTGTTCCATCATTCATTTATTCCCTGTGCGTGTCTTTAATCATTGCATTAACTACATTTTAAAATAATTTTCTGGTCATATTTTTGTCTTCTTTCACTAGACTTCTTAAGAACTCTCATTTTTTTCTTAGTATATCTGCATAGGGCAGTAGTTGCCTGGAACTAGTAGGTGCTCAGCAATCATATACTTAACTCTAACCTCTAAACTTAGCTGCCTGGCTCACAGTTATAGGCTCAGTACTTAAAATAGTGCCTGACACATTGTAAACTCGATAAGTATTTATTGAAAAAGTGGATATGAATAAATTAATTAATGATGCATGCCAACATGCCAGACCCCCTCTAGGTACATTCTGAGGAACACAAGCTTTCCCTCTAGCAGGTTAAAGTTTTTAAATTATTGTCATACATTGCACTTACTGTCAAGCTCAACAGGCAGTCAGTGTGGAAGGGATGGGACATATCATTAAAAAGAGGTGAATGTGAAATAACCCTTGAGCCATCTGAGATCATATGCCCCCAGATGATTTAAATCCAATGCTATAAACAATTAAATTCAAGATTATACAGTCAACAACCCATGACAGACATTAACAGTCTGTAAGGTAATTAAGTAAGCATGCTTACTTAATATATAGGGTAATCAAATTTTAGTCATAGACAGCCTGGGTATATTGTCATAGCTCAGTTGTCACTGTCATCGTCACTCCCCAAGATTTGTGAGAACGAAACATCTCTCTCAATAACAACCACATGTTGCAGAAATCTGATAAGCCATACCCCTCCAAGGGTCCCTAGCTCAACCATAAAAACACATGCACCTTTCCTTACATCTGTATTTCTGGTGAAAGTTAAGGCTCTGCTATAGTTTGAAAATGTGTCCCTTCCAAAACTCATATTGAAATTTAATCCCCAGCCAGTCATGGTGGCTCGCACCTGTAATCCCAGCACTTTGGGAGGCAGAGGCAAGAGGATTGCCTGAGTCCAGGGGTTCGAGACCAGCCAGGGCAACTTGGCGAGACCTCGTCTCTACAATAAATCAAAAAATTTGATTTTGGGGGCATGGTGGTGCACGTCTGTGGTTCCAGCTACTTGGAAGGATGAGGGCAAGATTGTCTGAGCCTGCCCAGGAGGTGGAGGCTGCGGTGGCCGTGAGGGTGCCACTGCACTCCAGCCTGGGTGACAGAGTGATACTCCTCCTCAAAAAAAAAAGAAAGGAAGAAATTTAATCCCCAATGTGGTAATATTGAGAGGTGGGGCCTTTAAGGGATGATTGAGACGAGGCCTCATGAATGGACTAACACATGCTTAGTTTAATGGGCAAATAGGTTAACGGGTTATCTTGAGAGTGGCTTTATAAGAAGAGGAAGAGAGAGCAGAACCAGCATGCTCAGCCCCCTCACCTTGTGATGTCCTGTGCCATCTCAGGACTCTATAGAGAATTTCCATGAGCAAGAAGGCCCTCACCAGATGCAACCCCTCAAACTTGGACTTCCTAGCCTCTATAATATAAGAAATACATTTCTTTTCTTTATAAATGACCCAGTTTCAAGTATTCTGTTGTAAACAACAGATAATGGACAAAGGCATTCTCCAATACAGCTTATACCTTGACATACACAACAGCTTTTGACCTCATCTACTAAAGGTCAGTTTTCAGCACACACATGAATGCTGTTGCATTCATGCATACAGATACATACACATGTGCACACACACACAATGTGACTCCCTGAAGGCAATGGCTTAATACTTCCTTGAAAAACAACCTCTTAAAAACTACTGAATTAGATGCTATCTGTTAATTACTCATTTACTAAAAAGAGATGAATGTGAACTTACTTGTTCTTCATTCACTAAACATATATCGAGTCCCTACTCATGTCAAGTACTTTTCTAGGTTAGTACAGAAGGTTCAAAGATAAAAACAAAACACACTTGTCTTCAAGGAGCCTACAATCAACTGATGGAAAGAGACAATTTAAAAAATCACCCTGGGTTGGGATCCATGCTAAAATAGAGATTCCAAGAAAGTGCTGATCACCCTGAGGGCAGAAACTCACATTTACTGTATGCGGCTCTGCATGGGACGCTTTTCAGTGGGTACCTCATTTATTCATATACAGCCTTATACTAGGGGGGGACCCAAAAACACAAAATTATTTTTTGGAAGGCAGGGCTCTTATGTTACAGGCTTCCCCTGTTAGGTGAGTGTTCTAGGGACCCACCAGCATCAGTGTACCAGCTGGCATTGTTGTGAGAGGCTGCACTTGGCTTCAGTGAATTTTTTTTGAAGAGTCAATGCATTTGCCCATTTCATGATGGGTGATTTACGAGCACACCTGCCCACACTGCAAGGAGCAGTTTTTGACCGAAAGCAGCATGACCCCCATGCTCTATCCTCCCTGTTCACCCGATCTCACCCCGAGCAACATTTTTTGTTTCCCCAGATGAAAAAAGTCCTCAAAGGGGAACCTTTCCCCAGTGTGGAAGAGTCTAAACAAAAAACCAGCAGAAGCGCTAAAAAGTTATCAAAATGGGCAACTTCAAAAACTGAGCAGTGGAAAAAGCATCTCAATAGGTGTATTGCATCAAACAGAGAATATGTTAAAGGTGACTGAAGTTTAAACATGTAAGAATAAATACACAATTTTTTATAAGTAAATTCTGGGTTTTGGGGTCCCCCTTGTAAAATAGGTATTATTATAGCGATTTTCTAGATTTACAAAAGGAAACTTGAGGAGTGTTAGTGTTTGATCCAAGTCACACAGTTAAAAAGTAGCAGAACCTGGTTTTGAGTGTGATTGCTTTTGACTCGCTAGTCTTCTACCTGGAGTCCTAGGGCATGGATTCACCTAGGAGATGAAATGTTAAATATTGAAAGATTAGAAGGTATTTACCAGGCAGAGCAAGAGTCTTGGTGAGAGGGCTCTCTGAACCATAGGACCAGCATATTTGGTGGCTTCTCAGAAAAGGTATACTTAAGGAAGGGCAAGTAGACCAGTGTTGCTGAACAAAGGATAATTGTAAGAGAAAAGACCACGTTTGCCTGGAGAACTTCCTTGAGTTTTCTGATTTCTTTTGGAAGTTATTATTCTGGACCAAATATACCATCTTCTCCTCCATATCAAATCTGAGTTTGCAAACTTGTGTCGATTGCCAGCCAGAGGGACTCTGTCACCTTCTATTGCTGTCAGCTTAGATATGTTTATTTTTCATCATTGCCTCTAACTCATTAACCTCCCTGTGAGGAATTCGGGCCCATCAAAGCAGCATTACCAATATTTACGTCAGTTTTCAAACTTAATTTCTCAGCCTGGAGGAGAAACAATGTTGTTGTGGAATGTTTTTATTTCATGAGCACAGAATTTCTATAATAGCTTTTTATTTTGGCTGTGGTTGGGGACACCTCCCTATTTTTCCAGTCAAACAGTAAATGCTTCCTCTGACTTCCTGGACTTCCTGAATAAGATGATAAATAATATGACTCTTACAAATTTCATTATAATTAACTGTATCTTTAATTTCATTGTAAACATCGTATAATACTTCCCAAGTAAAATAGGATGTGATTGAAGAATGATTATTTGCCTAATACTCCAGTTCCAGCTCCATCCATCCCAGAGGTTGGCCTGACTCCAGCTACTTTCCAGGAGTACAGATTGTGTGTGGGTGAGGCCTGCGAGAGCCTGCGTTCTCCTTGCATCTTTACTCAGCCATCTCTCCTCACAGACTCTAAGACCCTTGTATCCTCAGCTTCCACCATAGTGCCTAGTAAATAGTGAGACCCTGATATATTCTTGTTAAGTTAATTATTCATTAAGTTATACCCAAGTGGGGATACCATCTGCTGTGTTTGTCAAATCGTTGTCTGTTACTAACACGGTGAAAGAATCTAATAAGACAATTAATTTGGGGCAGGCTTCTGGAGAAACAAGGTAAGTAGGCTTTTTTTTTTGTTTTGCTTGTTTTAAGTTGCACTCTCACTGTTGCCCAGGCTGGAGTGCAGTGGCATGATCATGATGATCATGGCTCACAGCAGCCTTGACCTCCTGGACTCAGACAATCCTTCCACCTCAGCATCCCGAATAACTGGGACTATAGGCACGTGCCGTCATGCCCATCTAAGTTTTTTAATTTTTGTAAAGACAAGGTTTCACTATGTTGCCCAGGTGGGTCTCAAACTCCTGGGCTCAAGTAATCTGCCCTCTTCAGCCTCCCAAAGTACCGCCATGCATGACCCAGGGTAAGTTTTGATCAAGGGAAAATGAAAGAGAATTGTGCTTGGGCAAATTATAATACGTAACTACTCCTGATTCTCATCTTTCCCTTCAAGTGCTTCAGTCCTATCCCCTACATCAATGTCTTTGTGCAGCCGAAGTAGGGCCAACAGTTACATCCCTCCCAATGTGCCTGAGCTTCATGAGCTACCTTCTTCTCTTTATTTTCCCCATTACCACTCTGCATCAACCCACTGCCCTAGTCACAGCTATAGGTTGATGAGGATGAGATGCTGACAAAGACATGACTCACTAAAAGAGGATGACAAGGCCCCAGTAGGTTGGATTCAGAGAAGATTCCATAATGTCAGTATTGAATGCATTCATCCAAGCAGTAGGCAAATGAGGGAGTAAGATTATCCTACATGTTAATGAGGCTGAGTGATAAGAAGTAGGATTGAAACAAGCCACCCCAAAGGCCCCATGGCTGTTGCTCACTCATTCTTCTCCAGGCAGATAGAAGAGATGTCACGACACTGTGCAGCAAGCCCCATGGCGTGGTGAAAGGTAATGTGGCCATGACTATTGAGTCAAGGAGTCCCAAAGAGGAAAATATGGTGTCAGCAATGAAGACCTTGTCGTTCATTATAGAGCTGTAGGTAAACCAAAAACACTGGAAGTGTTGATGAAAGATGCAAAACTCTGTAAAATGTTTTTAAAGGTTTATTCTGAGCCAAATGTGAGCGACCTAGGCCTATGGCACAGTCCCAAGAGGTTCTAAAAATATGTGCTCCAAATGATTGAATTACAGCTTGACTTTATGCATTTTTAAAGTTACAGAAGTTATAGGCAAAATATAAATCAGTACATGTGAGAGTCACATTGGTTCTGCCCAGGAAGAAGGGACAACTCCACGCAGGGGCTTACAAGTCATAGGTGGATTCAAAGATACTCTCATTGACAAGTGGTAGAAATAGTTCAGTTCTGTCTAAAGAATTTTGAAATCAGTATAGGGAATGCTGAGTTAAGATAAGGGAGGGCTGTGGAAGTCCAGGTTCTTGATATATAGATGAACCCTCACAGGTGGCAGCCCTTAGAATAGATGGCAAATGTCTATCATTCAGAGTTGAAGGTCAAATTCTCAGTTAATCCCTTCTGGATTTGGGAAGGTCCAGAAAGGGAAAGATCTGGCTATGTGAGTGGAGGTTCTCTATAGACATAAATATTTCCCCACAAGAGATGACTTTGCAGGACTATTTCAGAATATGTTAAAGAAATGTGTTTGGGAGTAAAATATTTTTATTTCCTTTAAACCCTACTATCTGTCACGTGAGGCTACACCAGAGTCAGGTTGAATGTGGTACCTTATTGCCACAGTCTGCTTTATCAATCTTATGATCTCTATTCTAATGTTACTACTGGTCATTTGTGTCTAAAACTCCACAAGGCCAGGGTATAATGAGATGTGTTCAACCTTCATTTCCATCATGGCCTTGGTTTTGGCATCAAAGGGGTCCATTCAATTGGCTGGGGGACTTAAAATTTTTTCTTTGGTTTACAGAAGTTTGTCTATTCTGAGCCAAAAGCAAGCAACCGATCATAAACAAAAGTGCGTGTATAAACTTGTCACATAAAGCAAAGTTGGCCCACTCATGTGCCTGGTCCTCGCCACAGCCCTTCTTGGTCAGGGACAAGGAAGGGGTGCCGGGTATGGTGGTGACCAAAGATGCCAAGGACTGTGGCAACATGCACAGGCACAGAAAAAATGGGGCCAGTGTGGGCCTAAGCACCCATCAAATGCCAAGAGGTGCTTGGGGAAGGATGAGCTACTGCTGCTTATAACCTTGGAGCAATGAGGCGTGGAAGGAAAAAAAGCCACCCTATTAGGGAGGCCAGGGTTGACTTTGTGGGCGAGGCCACTTGGGTTGATTCAGTATGTTTGTTGTGGCTCCTACATCTGAACACATATGGAGTGTTTGTGTTATCTGCTTGCATTTCTTCATCCTCAAGTGTCAGAGGGGTTCTCCCATTCAGAGGCTGCAGCATATCAAAAGGTACTAATGGGATGTCAGTCCACCACTACCATGACAACCTGCCTCCCTGTCCCCGGTCTCCTTTCCCCTCAGGTGGTCCAGTAGAAGGGAAAAGGGAAGTCGCTCCCCAGTGGCCTACTCAGGCCATTTCCCGGTATGACAATCACCAGCCTGCTGGGACAGTACACCAAGTACCCATCTTTTAAAAACAAAAAGCCAGCTAGCAATTATCTTCCTACTAAGCTCTTGTTGAAACTAAAGGTCTTGTGATGTTCCCATTTGGCATTGGGTCAATTCAAACCTAATTATTTGCAAGATGGGAAGGACCCAACTAGCCTCACTTACTAAATGGAAAAAATATATTCAAGAACAAGCTCTTTTTTTTTTTACATGACAAAGGGGCAGCTACTTTTTAAGGACAACCTCATCTCCTACTCTGCAACCTGAGACAAAGCCACTGGCTCAGTGGAACCCTTAATGAATAGAAGTTCCCCTTTGTACTAACTACCTAGGCCTGGGTCCCTGATGGTTTGGAGAAGCTGAAACTCAGCGGTGTCCACTGGGCCATGGCACCTATTCAACTCAGTGCCAGCTCAACAAATCTGAAAATGATGTGGTTGTTGTGTAGAACTTAAACCAGTCCTCACAGCCCTAGCCAATGTCTCCCTCTGTTGCCTAGACTGAAGTGCAGTGGCACATATCATAGTTCACTGCAGCCTCCCACCTTAGCATTCAGAGTAGCTGGGACTACAAGCAAGTGCCACTACATCCAGCTAATTTTTATTTTTTTAATTTTTTTAGAGACAGAGTCTTGCTATGTCACCCAGGCTGATCTTGAACTCCTGGACTCAAGCAATTCTCCTGCCTTGGCCTCCCAAAGTGCTCCAACATTCCTCTTAAAGAAATGTGCTATATTTTTACTGACTCTTGGCTGTTGCCAATGGCCTAGCTGTTTAATCTGTCACTTGGAAGACTACAGACTAGCAGATGAAAGATACCCCTCTTTGGGGCTATGACTTATAGAAACTTATGTAGATTTCCATGAGAAAGACTCATTCTCTGATGGGACCAACCATTGATCTAGCCTATACCCTGCACCACTCAGACTGCCACCAATGCCACTTGGACCCAACAATGCATGCACCATCATAGACTGGACACACAATAAAACATTATCCGTTTCTGATGCAGAAGTCACTACTGCAACTTGGGACTCCTTCCAAAAATCGGTCGATTTGTCTTATGGTAAGAGAAGCATGGTCACCTTCTGATCCTGAAAATTGACTATATCAGACCTTGATGTCCCAGGAATGGTGTGGGTGCTAACCACTGCTAACACTTTTTTAGGCTGCAGCATTGCTGTTCCAGTCAATCAATCAACTCTGTCACACCATTGTGGCTTTTGAAACTAAGCTGTGTCATGTATTTTTTTTCATTTATAATCAGAAAATGTACCTTTCGTTGCAAAGAATGCCCAAAAAGGAGTAGTCATTTTTTTTTTAGATTCTTTCAATGCATTTGCCATTTTCTGATGGGTAAGTTACACAAACAACCTGTCCACACCACACTGAGTGTTCAACAAGTAGTCAATAGTCAAGAAAACTGATGGATATTCCACACTCCCTCCCATCCATAGGCATCAGGGATTGCTAATCACTGAAACAATCGCCTCAAAAATCACTTCAAGCCTGGCACAGCATGTGCCTATAGTCCAGCTCTTCAGGAGGCTGAGGTGGGAGGATCACTTGAGCCCAGGAGTTCAAGACCAACCTGTACAACACAGTGAGACTCCATCTAAAAAAAAAATCATTTCAAAAGACTTCTGATTCAAAAAGATTTCCTTCAAAACCTCCTGGTTCACCTAACTTAGAAAGCCAGCTTGACCACCGAATTCAGCTAGCTCCAAAAAGAGATCACCTTCTTGGATAATGATCAGGGTAAAAGTGGTGAGGGGTTATATATACCTATTTTGAAAATTCAATATTCTGCCCTGACAACAATGGTGTGTCTTTCTCTCTTCTAACGCCAACCCTAGCCAGCCTGATTGATACGATCTCTGGGGAGCAACCCAGCCAAAAAGGTGCCTGCCATATTCAGACTCAGTTCTGGTTTCAGCTACCTGGATTCTGTTATTGAATTGACAAGGTTCTAGCCTGTGACAACAGTGGTTACTTGGATAGTGGTACTTTGTCCTTCAAGTTCCCATGCAGGTGTGGTGGAGGATGGGGTTAGTGTCTGCAAATTAATAAAGACACTCTTATCCCACTTGCCCTTCCAAAGAGTTTGGGTTCAATTAAGGAAGGAATAGGGAAAAAAAAGTAGCTGTTATAGCTCTTGGGATAGAACACACCAATTTCATGGCCATGTAGGGAAGTCAGCAACCCTGGCACAAGGAGGGGAGGTGACATCTTCAACCCTAGAAGGGGGGAAAGAATAGAAATAACTAACCATAATTCTATCAAGAATAGAAATGATTAATGCTCTCTTAGTCCCCTAAATCCAGCACCACCACTTGGCAAAGAAATATGACCTACCTGAGTCAAGCAGCACAGGCAGCAGGCAACCTAGCCACTGCTAAGCTTGTCATTCCCATCCATTGGCTATAAAGCCAGAAAGACTCATGTGGACATGGCCAGTCCCAAACTATTCTACTAGACCTGGCATCATAAATAGCAGCTCCCAAACATGAACCGCCTTCATCCATGTGCAAATGCACAGGCCAGCACAACTTTGTTTCCATTTGAATAATACAAATTCATACAAGAGGGTCCCAAAAAACAGAATTTGTTTATAAAAAATTGTGTATTTATTCTTACATGTTTAAACTTCAGTCATTTTCAAAGTACTCTCCATTTGAGGTAATACTCCTAACAAGATGCTTTTTCCACTGCTCAAAATGGTTTTTGAACTCATCCATATATCTATATTTTTTTGAGTAGGAGTCTCACTCCGTTGCCCAGGCTAGAGGGCAGTGGCACACTCATGACCACCCCAGAGTCGACCTGCTGGGCACCAGTAATCCCTCTGCCTCAGCCTTCCAAGTAGCTGGAACTACCGGCGCACGCTACCATGCCTGACTAATTTTTTTTGTTTTTTAATTGTAGAGGCAAGGTCTCGCCAAGTTCCTGGGGCTAGTGAACACATCAATTTTGATGCCTTTTAGTGCTTCTATTGTTTTTTGCTTTACCTCTTCCACATGGGCAGCATGTTTTCTTTTGAGGACTTTTTCATCCAGAGAAACAAAAGAGTTACTTGAGATGAGATTGGGTGACTAGGGAGAGTAGAGCATGGGGGTCATGCCATTGGTCAAAAACTACTGAACACTCACTGTGGTGTGGACAGGATGTTTGTGTAACTCACCCATCAGGAAGTGGCAAATGCATTGAAAGAATCGCAAAAAAAAAAAAAAAAAATGTACTGAAGCCAAGCACAGCCTCTCTCAGCAACGCTAGCTGGGACACTGATGATTTCAACAGGTTCCTAGCAGTGGAAGAGCACATACCTAGCAGGTGAAGCCTGTATTTCAATGGCCCCACTCTCCAAAAATAATTCTGGTTTTTTTTGGTCCCCCTTTGTATGCTTTATGTGATGCCTGGATGGCCTTGAGTTATGAAGAGGTACGGCAACTCCTCAGAGACTGTCCATATGCCTTAACCAAGTCTATGTAATGGTGACCAAAACCAAAATTACCATTGACAAATCCCAAACTGGAATGACCTATGCTCCTTAAGGTTATATGTTTGTATGTGAGAGGGAACACACCACAAGACATCCCTCCGTGGAGAATAAAGGGTTACGTTTCAGCCCATCTGTTGCCACATGGAATTATTGTCAATAACACTAAAGATCAGTAGTTCAGTCTAAACTTCCTTGTACATTTCATAAAGGACAGTAGAGTGGCCTTAGACTATATCCTGGCCATCTGAAAAAAACATCCACTACCCCCAAGATTTAATTTACTTTGGATGAGGGCAGGTTCCTAGGGAGTGTGGTTGAAGTCAGCACTGCAACCATGCTCAAAGTCCTATTTGCAGCAACTTTAATTAGATGTTGTATAAGACATGTTGAATGGCATCGGCCCCAGCCATCTGTCAGATCAATGACAGTGGCATATGGAGTGGCATACATAAGTGGAAACTTGCCAGAAGTCAAGACAGCATAGGACCAGAGTGTTGTTTATTGGGAGATAGAGTGCTCCCACAGTCTCTCACGCTCCTGAGAACACCAAGAACACAAGACCCTGACTCCTCCTCACCCAGATCATTCCTGAGGATTCTGTTTGCAATGAGGGATGAGATAAACTCTGAGGGGTAAGATAAAGTCTCAGTCTAAAAGTAATCTTTCATTTTTTTATTTTAAAGATGTGGGGTACAATTCAGGTTAGGTATATAAATATTCATTATGCAAGTACCCTTATTGATGAGGTGTGCCTCTCCCTCCCTGGTAGTTTCCCTCAACTGCCAATCTCACCCCGCCCCCCCCCCCCGGCAGTTTCCTGTTACTGCCAATCCCTTTCTTATAGTATTATGATAATTGTTCAAGGTTCGCTTATGAGTAAGAACATACCGTACTCTGTTCTTTATTTCTGTGATAGATCACTGAGTATGATCGACTCTAAATCCATCCAAGTTGCTGCAAAGTCCGTATGTTTGCCCTTCTTTATGGCTGCATAATAGTCCATTGTGTATATGTACCACTTTTTTTTAATCTTGTCCAGCTTCGATGGGCTGTATGGTTGGTTTCATGTTTTTGCTATTGTGAATAGAGCTGCAACAAACATGTGTGTGCCGGTATCTTTTCTGTAGAATGACTTGAGTTCCTATGAGTATATTCCCAATAGGGGGATTGCTGGGTCATATAGAAGGTCAATTTCTAGTTCTTTCAGAAATTGCCACACTGTCTTCCAAAGAGGTTGCGCTAGTTTGCAATTCCACCAGCAGTGTAGAAGCGTTCTCTTTTTCCCACATCCTCACCAAACAATATGTTGTTTGTTATATTAATGATGGCCATTTTTACTGGGGTTAGATGGTATCTCAATGTGGTTTTGATTTGCATTTCTCTGATGATTAGTGAGGCTGAGTACTTTTTCATGTGTCTGTTGTTTGCTTGTATATCTTCTTTTGAGAAGTACCTATTCATGTCTTTTGCCCACTTTTTAATGGGGCTGTTTGTCTTTTTATTTTCTGCGCACTTGAGTTCGGTAAAGGAGTAATCTTGCCGACTGCTTGCTACAAAATGATGAGTTTCTCAAGCTCAGTATTCCTCTTGGCACACAAGCCCTGTCTGTGTAGCACCTATCTGGACCCTCCACATCATCCCATGGGACTTAGAAACAAGTGAACAGACACAGCATCCTGATGCGTATGCTATTCACTGCGCCATGAGTGGTATAGTCTTCCGTCTCTCACTCCTGGAGTCTCTTGTCTTCTGCCAGCATCCTCACAACTACAACCGGTGAACTCATTCACCTGGAGAAAGGGTAAAACCTCCAAACCATCACAGTTCTGGCACTAGAAGGGGTGGGAGGGACGGCTGATATTCAATCAAGTGAATGATTACAATGACACGTTATTCCCTTGGGATTCTTTCTTTTTTTTTTCCTGCAGTTTTATAACTACTTGACAATCAGCAGTTAGCTCTTATTCACATTGACTGTAGATTTCTGAAAGTGGTCACGGTGCATAAGATAACCAAGTATAGAGCTTGTTTGGTTCATTACATTTTCTGGACAAGCACGTGGTATTGGACATTCCTTATTCCTTTGGCCAAGAAAGCTCTGTTGTGCTTAGAATCATTGTGCACACTGGGAACTCCCATCTTCTTCAGGGCAAGTTTCCAGCTCTCTCTGGGTGCTCAAGAGAGATACTCCTTAAAGCCCACTCTATGGATGAGCTTGTGAATGTTGATGGTGTGTTTGCTAGTCACCAACTCATTGATGGCAGATGGCCCTTCTCACCACCCTACTTCTCAGAAGGCACTCTCCTGGCCCCAGGTTGGAAAGGAAGAGCGCAAGGGATTGTGGGAGAGGAGAGCAGAGGTTGTGAGTTCAACCTCAGGGTCACTTGCAAGTGGGTGGATGGGCTGCGCCTTTGCATTTTACAAAGAAGGCTGCCTAAGAGAAATCGTTCCTGCTACCCCTAAAAACTGATTGTCAAATAGTGGAGTTTCTGACTGTGCATCAGGTAGATAGAAGGAAGATCTGTCTACCCCCTCCCCCTCCAGGAGTGAGAGGACTATCTAAGCAGCCCTCAAACAATGTGGAGTAGGCCATCATAGACAGCAAGGGAGAGCAATAGGAAAAGCTTGTCTGTGGACTTGGCTTTGAATCCTGGCTTTGCCATGAACTCTGAGAACTCAAGTAAATTACTTAGGGCCTCAGTACCCACGTTTCTTTGTCAATACAGTGGGTATATTAACACCAATGCCATGAGGATTCATCAGTTGAATAGTGTAAATCTCCCAGCCCTGAGCCAGATGGCTTGCTTTGGGTGTCCTCCTTGCCCCCTAGAGAGAACACTGACTCCATGTAGAGAGAACACACACTCATCCTGAGCTCAGAGGGGACAACCTTTCCTCCTCTCTCAGTCACTCATACCTACCTGCCTCCCACGCCAATTCATGGGGGAGTCTGTTCCTCATCAGCACAGAAGGTGTTCTCTTCATACGCCCATGTGTTAGAAGCCACCCAAGGCAGACTGTGTCTGGGAGAGGCTGGTGATCGCGACAAAGCCTAACGGCAGGGACTTTCCCTGGTCTGCTGGCAGCAGCCTCTTGTCTTAGCTTTCCTCCTGCAAAGCGACTTCTGAGCCTGGAGGCCAGGGGATGAAAAAAACAAGACTGAGAAAGGCCTAACTGGCAGTTTCTATGTGGGGGTAGACGGCTGGATTCACCATTCTGGGCTCCGGCAACCATCACTGGATGGAAAGATAAGCACCTTTAACTCTCCTCCCAGCTGCATCTCCTCCCTCTCTCTCTTCCTCCTCCTCAGGCCCCCTGAGCAGCAGGGCCTTCAGGGGAGGGGGCAGAAGGGCACCTGTCCTACCATAGCCCCTGAGCGCCTGTCCTACCATAGCTCTCATCCAGGCTGCTTTGAATTATTGTGTTTTTTAGGAAGGTGTATGTTCCCAGAGGCTATGTTTTTACTTACCTCTCCTCAATATGTAGCATCAATCACTTTGCATGTTGCAGGCACTCTTTGAAAACTTGACACTGAGTCACCTCAACCTTGACCTGCTTTGGAACTGCTACCCCAGGAAACACCAACTTGGAAGAGACCGCAGAAGGTCACCTGTGTGGTTCTTTTTGGATGTTTCCACAGAGGTAACGGCAGCCTAGGGAGGGTAACTGACCTGCCCAAGGTGGGACTGCAGTCGATGGAAAGAGGACATGGAGGCAGGGACCAGGGGCTGGCATGGCGCTCTCTGCTCTTTGGATTATATTAAACTATAATTTGCCTGGACAACTATTGGGTTTGCTGAAATAAATCTTCATGGAAAACACTGGAAAGAACATCCATTAAACGGCATTTGCAAGTAATGCATTTAAAGACATTCATCAGTGAAGAGACTCCAGGTGCCTAGAAAAGCCTGATTAAGTTGGCAAAGGGCAGGAGTAGAAAAAAAGTGATTTTTGCCTTTTTTCTAGAATGAAGCCAAGAGCCAGTTGGCACTCGGCACAGAAACCTCCTCCTGGGGCCTCCTTCCCTTAGGTGTAGGAGGCCAACAACGAGCATCATAAGAAGCAAAAAACAAATGTTTCTGTTTTTGTCTCTCAAATCTAAACACTGCTTTTTATTTTCCAGGCTTCACCCACTTTTCTCACCCTTTTCTTATATTTATTTTTTTCCAATAGAGATAACAGAAAGAAAGAGTCCACAGGAGCCTTTCTGTGACTGTCTCACCACAATTTGGTGCTAGAACAAATTCCGAATTCCTTTGCTTTGTTTTTGTTCCATGTTACTTTTTCCATAGGTAGCAGTTTCTATTAAATCCATAAAAAAGTCATTTGCAGATGGTCTGGCATCTTTTTCTTTGTCGTAAAGTATGCTACTAACAAGGTTAACTCCATCCACTTGATATTTTCATTGGGTATATATATTTTAACTCTGAGTCATAAGAAAATAATATAGCAGACAAAATATACATTCCCTGAGGCAAATGACAAGGAAGCTTTTAAACACAGATTTTACTGAGTTGAGCCAGCCTGCTACAGATATTAATAATTCCCTTTTGTAGACAATTTGAAGCTTATTTCTATGAATATATTGTACAACCCTTCAATTTTAAACCTGGAAGAAATGTCAGAATTAATTCTGTTTACCATCTAATTTTTCAGAAGAGGAAACTGAGGCTTGGATGTGAAATAACTTGCCCAAAGCCCCCTAGCAAGGTGGTGTCAGAAGTAACATAGAAAACTAGATTTTTTTTCATTTTTTTAAGTGAGTTGTTTCTGAAAAAAATTAAATATTGTTTAGTAACAATGTGCTACTAATGCCTTGCACATAGTAAGCCCTCAATACTATCTATTTATTGAGTATGTGATTCCTGGGAATTGTGAAAACATCACTGGCAATCAAAAAAATAATAAGAAGTAAATGGGGGGAAAGAGACAAATCTCTTATGCAGTAAGTGTTCTAGGAACCCATCGACATCAGTGTACCAGCTAGCATTGTTGTGAGAGGCTGTATTTGGCTTCAGTATTTTTTTTTTAGATTTTTTTTCAACAATTTTCCCATTTCCTGTTGGGTGATTTATATGAACAACCTGCCCATACCACGCTGAGTATTCAGCAGTTTTTGACTAACTGCATGGCCCCTGTGCCCCACTCTCCCTATTCCCTCCATCTCAACTTTATTTTGTTTCCCCGGATGAAAAAAGTCCTCAAAGGGAAACATTTTGCCATTGTAGAAGAGATGGAAAAAAAAACGGCAGAAGCACTAAACGGCATCAAAATTGATGAGTTCAAAAACTGTTTTGAGCAGTAGAAAAAGCGCCTTGATAGGTGTACTCTATCAAACAGAGAGTCCTTTGAAGGTGATTGTAGTTTAAACATGTAAGAATAAATACACAATTTTTTATAAGTAAATTCTGGGTTTTTGCGGGGTTCTCCCTTTGTAGATGGCACGTGGTAGGAGGTGAAACATTACAGGAAGCTTTAAGCCGGATCATGACACCCTCTCAATGCTAGTCTAAGGTGACTCTATTAAAAGACATGAAGCTTTTGAAAGTCTCTAAACTCACGACCACTACCAGACCTACGTTTCAGGAAGACGACTCTATTGCCAGTATGGAGGATATAAATATAAACATAAAAGTATAAGTATAATATAAAAGAGAGGGTGATAAAAATAAGCGACAAGATTAGAGAAGCATGAAGAGGAAGACCAAGTGGGTAAGGCGTTCATTGACACCCACGATTGTCACAGGATTGCGCACAAGGCCCCTTTGCACCCTTAAGAATTAATGGGAACCCCAAAGAGCTTTCATCTATGTGGGTCGTATCTATCTATTTTTACTATATTGTAAATAAAAACTGAGAAAATTGAAGAAAAAAAGACACTGTGCACACATTCCATCAGTCTTTGGAGACGGGACATCACACACCCCACAGTTTCTGACAAACTCCGCTTTCTACTCTTTAAAGAATCAGATGGAAAGAGGAAAATAATGTTTTACTAGTACTATGAAAATATTTTCACCTCACAGACCCCCTGAAAGGGTTTCAGGGATGTCAAGGAAACATTCTTTGAGAACCATTGATCTAGGTAATAAACCCAAAGCAGAGATAGAAGGGAAGAGAAGAGAACAAATTGATTACAGTTTGAACGTCATCTCAGGAGACTTGGTGACAGATTGGGCTTGGATGGAGTGGTCTGGGAGCAGACGAGGGAGAGAAAAAAAGCTAACAAACAAACTCTGAGATTTTAATTTTGAGGAACTGTGCAATTTTTCCCTCAGCCTCTCTAACATTTATGCATGTTGTAAATAAAAATAAAATTTGCATAATATTTAAAAGCGTTGCTTGACTGTTTTGTCTTTTTATTGAGATTCTTAAACTACTCCATGGAATTCCACTCATAGGGAGTCTTCCTCCTCCTGACAAGCTACCAGTGACATCAAGGACTTGGAATAAATGGGTAATGAATAAGTAGAACTAACTCCGATGCATATGACAAATAATTTTCTGAGCCCTCAGTTGAAAAACATAAAAGTGCAAACTTCCGCTCTTCAACAATGAATCACCTTTTAAATACTTATTGAAGCTATTTTCCTAAGGGGACATCTTCCTCCCACCCCACCAGTTCAAGAACAATAATACTAAATCCACTTTAAGAACACCTATCACTAAACTGTGCCTTTCTTTACGTAGGGTGTGTCCATTTAATTAGTTTTAATTTAAAAGAGCAATTAACAAGATTTCAACATAGAACAACACAATAAAAGCCTATTTTTTACTTCCTGAACTACTGAATCATCTCCAATGATTCTGACTGAGCCTGAAATGTATTTTTACGATATAATTTTACTCCAAAGTCTTTATGAAAGCCCATCTTTCCGTTCCTCTTTCCCTGCTCGGTTCCACACCCTCCCCTGTTTTAGCCCATGAATCTCAATAAACATTTTCAGTTTACCATGTGATTTCAATCAGTCACTTCATTCGTTTCTGTTTTTGTTTTTGTTTTTCTGTGCTGTAACTATAATGTTCTGGCGAGCCCAGGTACACTCCCAGAATTTCACACCAAGTCTTGGGACATGGTACATTCACATGTTTTAACAGTTCAGGAACGTTTTCCCCAGACTGTGAAGAGCCATGATGAGAACTTAGTGCCTATTCAGCTGTGTCTTTTCTCCAGCTCTCTGCAGCGGGTCCTGCCACATCAGACAAGTCTTGTCACTTCCTGATCAACTTGTGCTTATCACTCTTCTGTGCCTTTCCTCATGCCCTTGAGATTCTTAAGCTACCCCATGGCGGTCTACTTGTCGAGATTCTTTTCCTCCTGCCAACAAGGTACCAATGATAGTAAGAACCTGAGGCCAGGTGTGGTGGCTCATACATGTAATCCCAGCACTTTGAGAGGCTGAGGTGAGAAGATTGTTTGAACCCAGGAGTTCAAGACCAGCCTGGGCAACTTAGCAAGACCTCGTTTCCACAAACAATTAAAAGATTAGCCAGGCATGCTGGCATGCACCTGTTGTCCCAGCTATTCTAGAGGTTAAGGTGGAAGGATCTCCTGAGTCCAGAAGGTCAAGGTTGGGGTGAGCTGTGATTGTGCACTCCAGCCCGGGTGACAAAGTAAGGCCCTGACTCAAAAAGTAAATAAATAAGGGACTTGGTATAAATGTTGATGAATGAATGATAAATGAAAGAATGATTGCCTTCACCTGGTTTGTTTTTATCGCCTCCGCCCCCTTCCCGCCCTTCCTTTTCTTTAAGATGCCGTTCGTATGCTCCTGGCTGTGGGGATTCCTCCTCCAGTGCCCCCAACCTGGTTTAATTGCTCAGCTCCCATGGCTCCATGCGCTCAGCTGTGCTCTAGTCATTTCTCGGTCCTTCACCCCATGACTCATTAAACTGTGGGCTGCTTTTCGCCATAACATCATGTGTATAATCAGCCCTTCATCGTTGGGGCTCGAAGGGAATTGACACCTAACAAGACAGACAGAGAGATCAGCTCACGCCTCCTACCTCAGCACATGCCCAGAAGTTTCCCGAATCCCTCATCCACATCTGATCTGTTCCCTTTCCATCGGAGACATCTCTTCTGTAGTACTTAGTACGTATCACCAAACACAGCATTGTGTCTTAAGAATTGTTACACTTCCAATTCACCTTCTCACAGTGAAGAATGAGTAATAGTTTAGGTTGGGTGCAGTGGCTCATTCCAACCCTAGCACTTTGGGAGATTGAGGCAGAAGGATGGCTTGAGGCCAATAGTTTGAGATCAGACTGGGCAACATAGCCAGACTCTATCTCTACAAAAAATTTTAAAAATTAGCTGGACATGATGGCACATGCCTATAGTCCTGGATACTTGGGAGGCTAAGGCAGAAAGATCCCTAGAGCCCAGGAGTTTGAGGCTATAGTGAGCTATTATTATGCCACAGCACTCCCTGGGTAACAGAGCAAGAACCCATCTTTAAAAATAAAAGGGGGGGGTGGTTGGTCACGCCTGTAATCCCAACACTTTAAAAGGCTAAGGGAGGAGGATTACTTGAGCCCAGAAATACAAGACCAACCTAGGCAACATACCAAGACCTCATCTCTACAAAAAATCAAAAAATTAGCCAGGTGTGCTGATGTGTACCTGTAGTCCCAGCTACTGAGGAGGCTGAGGTGGGAGGATTGATCACCTGAGCCCAGGAGATCGAGGTTGCAGTGAGCAGTGATCGTGCCACCACACTCCAGCCTAGGCAACATAGTGAGCCTCCAACTCAAAAAAACAGCAACAAAAAAATAGGAATCTCTTAACTGGGGGTGGAGAGAAATAGATATGCGATCCAGAGCTACACACGGGCTAAGTACGCGTCTTCAAATACTTCCTAGGTGGGCACACCCCTAGCCCTTTGGCTAAGTACAGTGTTCCTGCTTTATGAACTAATGTTGTAAGGTGTAGCACTGTCCAGGAATGCAGCTTGTCTGAACTCATCTCCAAGCCTTTGCTGAAGTTACTCCCCAGTCTGGTACATCTTTCAGCCATTCTTTCACTTCTCCCCTCAAGAGTCTCTTGACTAGCAATCCCACCTCCCTGTCACCATACCCACGTCAATCTTGACTCACTTCGTTCTTCTCTCACCCCAATATCTGGTTCGAGTTGTTTCATGGGGGATAGAGTTGTCATTTCCGCCAGCGAGTAAAATTCCGGTCCAGGATGACAGGTGATGAGTGGAAAGACATGTGGCATTTGGAGTTCAACAAAGCCAGATTCAACCTCATGTTCTACCTGTGTAAGCTTGGGCAGGTTATGCAAACTTCTGAGCCTCCATACCCTCATCAGTAAAATAGACAGGGGTGGGGCTCAGACAAACCCTAGAAGGCTGGACAAGCCATCAGACCATCAACACAACCTGCTGTGTGGATCAGGATAAATGCCTCGCACACGACATACTAGAGAAGGTTGGCCCTATCTACATGGTTCCCTCTCCGTTCTAAACAGTTCCTGGACTCAGGGATTCAGGGTAATGTCTACTAAAGTAAAACGCCAGCTTGTTTTCAAGAAGGGAAGTGTTTATGCTGCCTCTGCATACAGTCATAAGGGGAAACAACAGATAGCCTTCTGAAGATATGGTCTAAGACACAAAAATAAAAGAGTCAGCTCTCTGCCAAAGTGACTTCAAAATATGGGTCTCGAGTAGTTCAAAACCCTAAAGACTGACCTTATGGTCAAAGGCGTCAGACTCACTGTGCAGTTCTTACCCTGACCAAGGGCCATGTTTCCTCTTAACCAGATGTGACATCCTGTGGGACCCCTATTTCTGTGTCCTTCTGTATGGAATTCAACTTTTTAATCACTTGACAGCAGAGTAAGCACAATGCCTACCCAGTGAATCCCGGGCCAGGGCCTGTCATAGATCTGCTTTTCTAAATAGGTACTACTACCCGCTTTTATTAAAAAATAGAGAAGGAAGTCCTAAGAACGTTGCATGTCTTATGTGTTTCTATGATCTAGTGAAATAAGTGGAATAAGTTTAAACTTTTAATGGTGATAACCTCAAGAGGGTGGGTAGAGAGGAAATGATTGTCTCTTTCTTTAAATACTTCTCATAACTCTGAATGGTACCAGTGAGTATGTCATTGTTTGGGCATTGTGTCCAATAAATAAATTAATTAATTAAATAATTTATTTTTTGAAACAGTCATTCCTTTTAGCCTCTAATAAAACAGATATTGGCTTTTGCTATTTTTAACTTCAACTAGCTTCTACTCCCCACAAAGTTTACCAAAAGCAGTTTAGGAGATGATAGACAACTTGACCTCACGTTGACTAAATTAGCAATGAACTTCAGCTTCCAGAAGTCTTATGGTAAGACTATTCAGGTTTTTCTTTCCTTTTGACTTTTTTTTTTTTTAAGTTGGAGTCTCACCCTATCATCCAGGCTGGAGTGCAGTGACACAATGCCAGCTCACTGCAGCCTTGACCCCCTAGGTTCAGGCAATCCTTCTGCCTCAGTCTCCCAAATAGCTGGGACTACAGACTGTACCAACACATCCTGCTAGTTTTGTGGGGTTTTTTTTTCTTTGTAGAGACGAGGTCTCCCTATGTTGCCTAGGCTGGTCTTGAACTCCTGAGCTCAAGTGATCCTCCTGCCTCAGTCTCCCAAAGTACTGGGATTACAGGCCTGAGTCACTGCACTCGGCCTTTTTTTGATTTTTAAACACAGCTATGTGCAGATTCACCTCTACCTCCCCCCATCAGTAGACAATTAATGATTAAGTAAATCAGCCAAATGTAAGTTGACAGATTTGAGCTGACTGTTGACAGCTTCCCCTCCAGCTTCCTTGAGCCTATTGTGGACACTATTAGTGCCTTGCCCGGTCCCTTTGCCAGGCGGTGCCTCCACCCTCCATCTTTGGGGAGCGGTGGCTGCTGGTGGCTCACAGTTGCCACTTCTCTGAAGAACTGTACTCAGCTCCTGGGAGCCACCTCTCCGCCAACAACTGCCTAGGAGGCCGTGGGCCTCCCGCACTGCTGAAAAGCACAGGCCACACTGCTGAAAAGCACAGGCCACACAGCCGCTGGTGGCCAAAAAGCACAGGCCCCCTGCTGACAGGTGAGCCAACAACCACAGCCACAGAAGCTGCCCTTGGCCTTGGCCTTCACTGAAGGCCATCTTTGCTTATTTACTCCCTTTTTTAGAGGGTTCTCTCTCAGTAAATCGCTTCCATAAGATAAGCACATCATCTTCACACAGTGCCTTTGGTTATTCTCATGAGAGCACTTTCATGTAATTTATAATTGACTGAAACCTACAAATTAATACCAAAAAACCAACCCGCTCACTACCCATCCTATTGCACTCCCCAATTCAGGGTGTGAAAAATTACTTTAGTGTAAAAATTACTTTTATGTAATTTTTTGGATTCCAGAAGACCCTCTTAAGGGTAACAATATGTGAAGAGGGACCCCCCAAAAAAATTGGAATTATGTTTTGGAGGGCAGGCCTCTTGTATTACAGGCTTCCTCTGCTGTGTAAGTGTTTTAGGAACCCATCGACATCAGTGTTGTTGTGAGAGACTGTATTTGGCTCCAGTGAATTTTTGTTTTTGGAGATTCTTTCAACACATTTGCCCATTTCATAACAGATGATTTACATGAACAACCTGCCTACACCACACGGAGGTTCAGCTGTTTTTGACCAAAAATGGCATGACCCCCATGCCCTACCCTCTCTATTCACATTCTCTTGCCCCAGGGGTGACTTTTTTTTGTTTTCCCACTGAAAAAATCCCCAAAGGGAAATGTTTTGCCAATATGGAAGAAGTGAAACAAAAAATGGCAGAAACAACTAAAAAGCATCACAATTGATGAGTTCAAAAAGTGTTTTGAGCAATGGAAAAAACATCTGGATGGGTGTATTGCATCAAACGGAGAGTACTTTGAAGGTGACTGAAGTTTAAACATGCAAGAATAAATACACTTTTTTAAATAAATAAATTCCAGATTTTGGGGAGTCCCCTCATATGTAGGTCTGAGGAATGGAAAAAAGAGAGCTTGGGCCACACTCTGGTCTTTAACCAGCCACTGCAAATTCCAACATGGCTCCATCTCCATTATCTGTCCTATAGCCCAGAGGAAAGGGCAGAGCTTCCCTGGGTACCAAAAGAACACTTTACATCTCTGAATGTACCTGCGTATGGTGTTGACAGGTATATGCAATACTACAAAAAATTGCATTAACATTTTAATTGAGATTTTTGAAACCTAATTGATGGATTAGTAAATTAATATAGTGAAACAAGAAATAAAAGGAAAGTACTAGCATGTTGGTCAATTTTTCACAGAGTCTATTTTTTATTTATAGGATAAGTTACAATTTTCCTTTTTTCAAGAGAATAGATTTTATAGCCTGATCTTGATCCAGAATAATTACATATATATAGAATTTTAGGATCGAAAACCAAATGATCTCCTTACCAACTGTGGATGCAGGGTCATCATGCTAAAAACCAGAAGGAAAATATATGGCATCACTTTGTTTGAAGAATGCAAGCAAAGGACAGGAATGTAATTTAATCATCTCTGTAATGTATAAGAGGTTCAGTCCTATTTGGAGTAAACTATAAACTCTAGCCATAAAACAAACCATATTTAAAAATAAACACCCACAACTTGAACATCTGAAGAGCATGTCTGCATTGAAAGGAGTCAGTCCAGGAGAACATACACTTTTTCCAGCGAGCTTTCCATTGTTTCAACAATTGAGGAGAGCTTCTTTTAGAATTGCCTTCACAGACCACAGCATATTCTTGGAAATTTTTCAGTGGTGAAAAGTCTTTGGTCTTTGAGGTTGGCTTCGACCTTCAAAAACAGCCAACACCTATTTTCAGACCAGCCTGAGTAAAGCAGAATGATAGGGTTGGGTAGTTAAGGCCATGACACAAGTGGGGTAATTTACAAAAATACTCAAGCGTAGGGAAATTAAAACAAAGGCAATTGCTGTGTCCTGCCCTCCACATCCTAGCCCCGTTGTTGTCTCCTTCTGGGTGTCTCCGTGGTGTTTTTTTCTGCTGGACACTAAACTCTGCCGAGTTTTCCTTAGAGCCCCGTATTTCAGACCTCAGATCTTAAACTGAATCACATAACATGATAATAATTCTCAAAACAGTAATCTTTCTCAGCCTTGTTAGCTTAAGTTTTGACTTCTTGCTGCCCAGGTGCTTATAAGCTTCGCTATCATAAATCTTTATGTGGTGGTAATGCATAAGACTGTGGAGACTGGATGCTCCAATACTTTTTTTTAAAAAAAGACTGGGTTTCACTCTGTCATCCAGGCTAGAGTGCAGTGGCATGATCATGGGCTCAAGAGATCCTCCTGCCTCAGTCTCCCGAGTACCTGGGATTACAGGTATGCACCACCATGCCTGGCTAATTTTTCTATTTTGGGAGGAGTCTCACTAGGTTGCCCAGGCTGGTCTCAAACTCCCAGCTTCAAGCAATCCTCCCACCTCGGCCTCCCAAAGTGCTGGGATTATAGCACCATGCCTGGCCTCCAAGACTTATTATTAAGCCCAATGACTCAACCTCCCTAGGTTTCAATTTCATTATCTGTTAAACGAAGATAGTAATTGTATCTTCCTCATGTTGTGCAGATTAAGTGATTTAATATAGTTCAAATGCTTAGAACATTGCCTGCTACATAGTCAATTGTTAAGTAAATATTAACCTTAATTATTTTGTGTGATTTGGGGGTGTAACAGACAAAGAAATGAGCTAGATTTCAAAAACAAACAACAATGACAAAACAAAAACCAGCCTTTGTTGATTCAAATGATGTACTATCCTAATCTAAGTCATGAGATCTTTTTTTATTTTTTATTTTGAGTTGGAGTCTCACTCCGTTGCCCAGATGGAGTGCAGTAGCAAGCTCAAGGTCACCCTATCATCGACCTGCTGACCATCCTTTCGCCTTAGCCTTCCAAGTAGCTGGAACTACAGACACATACTACCACACCCTGCTAATTTTTGATTTATTGTAGAGATGAGGTCTCTCCAAGTTGCCCAGGCTGGTCTCGAACCCTTGAGCTCAGGCAATCCACTCGCATCAGCCTCCCAATGTGCTGGGATTACAGGCCAAGCCACCAAGCCTGGCCAGTCATGGGATCTTAAAAGGATTGAAGGCTACAGACAGAGATTCTCAGGGCTCAGAATATATAAGACAGAAACAGCTTTTGAGAAGCACTTTAGAGTTCCACATCTGTAGAAGTCAACATAACGTTAAGAACCTCCAAAGAGAAGGCTTGCTTGCCAGTACCAGAAATTGCTGGCGGTTTTGTCATATTTTCTAGAATATACAGTGCTACCAATTTTTTTAAAAATCCTTGTTTTAGAGATAAAAGTATGTGCGTCCGAATCTATTAAATATGACCATAGATGTTTATAGGAGGACAGCTAGCAGTCCAGCTCCCGTGGATTATTTTGCTTCCTAGGTAGAGCCTAATCCTGAAAAGAGCAACTCTCCCAAGATTCCATTAAAAAGGTAACAAGGGGCTCTAGTTAGCACAGAGAGAAGGGGAAAGGCCCAAGGGAAGGCCATATTTTACATATGAGGCGAAGAAAATGCAGAATGAGAAAAATTTTGAGTGAATATAAATGTTTCCTAATGCAGGTGTTAGACAACAAATTCTGAAATTCAGAACTATTTTTCCATCTGTGGAAAGAGTACATTATTCCACAAAAGCAAAGCAACCAGGCAAGAGGGAAGAACTCCCAGCCCTCTCTTTCCATGCTGCCCCTTGGGTTTCTGACTGCCCCAGGTTTTGACTGTAACCATGGTTACGGTCACCTGGGTCGGCTGGTCTCCATCTAATAGCACTGGCGCCAAGACAGCTGCAAATAGCATTCACGAATGCAGACGGGTCAATAGGCCCCAAAGGCTCAGATCCCATTTGTAACCATTTGTTTTTCTATTTCAATTCAACAAATATTAGTCAAAGAATCTGGACTAGATGCAGATTATTGTCTGAAAAATAAAATGGGACCAGCCATGGCAGCTCACACCTATAATCCTGGCACTTTGGGAGGCCGAGGCAGGAGAATCATTTGAGCCCAGGAGTTCAGACCAACCTGGGCAACATAGTGAAACCTCGCCTCTACAAAAACTAAAATAAAAATCAGCCGGCCATGCTGGTGCATGGCTGTAGTCCCAGCTACGAGGGAGACTGAGGCGAGAGGATCATCTGAGCCCAGAGGTCAAGGCTGCAGTGAGCCACAGCCATGTCACTAGATGACACTGCATGCCACTGGGTCACAGAGTGAGACCCTGAAACAAACAAAAAAAAAGGCAGAGGGAACCAGGTGCAGAGTATTTTGTCCCAAGGACTAACAAAGAGACTCAAATTTAGCATCAATCTGGGACTCCTTCTGTGCAGGGGGAAGAAGGCAATAGGAAGTGGGAGAAGAACAGGGCAGTATGGGGAAGAGGGAGTGAGAAGAGGAGAGACAGAAAGAGGAAGAGGCAGGCTGACATCTGCAAACACAGGCCGGTTGTCTTAGTGTCTTCGACTGCCCCAGAAACAGCTCTACACAGAAGTGTGGGAAAGCCACCTTCTGGTCATCCATCGGAATCTGTTCATCATAAATTTGAAACAGGCCAGGCACAGTGGCTCACGCCTATAATCCCAGTACTTTGGTAGGCCGAGGTGGGAGGATTGCCCGAGCCCAGGAGTTCAAGATCAGTCTGGGCAAAATGGCAAGACCTCATCTCTACCCCCAAAAATCAACAAATTAGCCGGGTGTGGTGGTGCATGCCTGTGGTCTCAGCTACTCGGGAGGCTCAGACAGGATAAGCCCAATATGCCGAGGCTGCGGTGAGTCATGAGCATGCCACTGCACTTCCAGCCTGGGCAGCAGAATTAGACTCTGACTAAAAAAAAGAAAAATTAAAACCAATTGCAAAGGTGTCCCTAAGGTTCTTTGCCTCTCACACTAGGCCCACCATCACCACCTGCAGCTTATGACTAACATGTAAATTCCTAACATGTTCCCTGTATTAAAATGTGACTCTTGATCCATCTCCTCAGCTACATTTGGGAGCATTTTTGCATAAAGTTTAATCTTTGAGCAAGGTCCTCTGTGAATCTACTGCTTTCTTGCAGATGAAGAATAGAATGAATCTGATTCATTTCTTTTTTTTTTTTTAAGATGTGGGGTACAATTCAGGGGTAGGTATACAAATGGTCATTGTACAGGTAAAGTTTGGGCCTCACTTTGGTCCCCACTTCACCTGGTTTGAGATCAGGTACCCTTATTGATGAAGTGTGCTCCCCCCACCCCGGCAGGTTCCCACTACTGCCAATTCCTTTCTTACACTATTATGATAGTTGTTCAGGGTCTGCTTAGGAGTGAGTATGTGTGGTACTCGGTTCTTTGTTTCTGTGATAGATCACTGAGTATTATAGACTCTAAATCCATCCAAGTTGCTGCAAAGTTCGTAATTTTATTTTTCTTTATGGCTGCATAATATTCCACAGTGTATGTGTATCACATTTTTTTAATCCAGTCTACTTTTGATGGCCAGCATGGTTGGCTCAATGTTTTTGCTATTGTGAATAGTGCTGCAATAAACATGCGTGCACAGGTATCTTATTTGTAGAATGATCTGAGTTTCTCTGGGTACATTCCCAGATGGGGCATTGCTGAGTTGTATGGAAGGTTGATTTGATTCATTTCTTAAGTATAAAACCTGGAAGATGAGCAGTGGGATAGCCTGTCATTATTTTTTAAGTTAGGGTATAAACTGTATCTTATTTTCATTCATTAAAAAATAACTTCTGGGGGCAGGGTGTGGTAGCTCACACCTGTAATCCCAGCATTTTGGGAGGTCTAGGCAGGCAGATTGCTTGAGCCCAAGAGTTTGAAACCAGTCTAAGCAACATAGAAAAACCTCCTATTTACCATAAATAAATAGATAATAGATAGATAGATAGATAAAATTAGCTGGGTGTGGTGGTGTGCGCCTGTAGTTCCAGCTACTTGGGAGATTGAGGTGGAAGGATCACCTAAGCCCAGGAGGTCGAGACTGCTATGATCCATGATTGTTGTGATTGTGCCACTGCACTCCAGCTTGGGTGACAGAGTGAGACCCTGACTTAAGCAAAACAAAACCAAAAAACCTTCTTTTTAGAAAAAAACAATAGTTAGATCTTAATACTTTCATAGTTATCTAACAATATTGTTCATACCCCCATTTTAAGCTATTCTAAATAGTTTAATGTCTTTCTTTATTATTTGGATCCAATATTACTTGAATTAGATTATTGAACATCTAAGGCTTAGAAATCTGATGTATATACAAGAATTAGGGGAATAACATCAGCATTTATCATATCAGAAACTGGCAGGGATTTGTCAGGAGATTATATCAGAACTTCATTTATCTGACTTAAATTTTTCTTGTTTTATCTCCTTGCTCATTTTTAAAAGGCAACTACCCAAACCATAAAATGAATAGGTTTTGTTAAGTTATCTATAGCCTATTTTATAACTAAACCATCAATGTCATCGTTGACATTTTTGTATCACATTTTTCTCATTGACAAACTGAGAGTCAGTAACATATTCAGAGTCTGGCAACCCTAATTTTGTATCTTTGAAGTTTGATGGCCTCTTGGCAATAAATTTGAAATTGTCTGCATTTTCCCCTACCACATAAACTTTTTGGTATTTTCTAAAATTCCAGAGCTCCGGAGTTTATGCCGTTAGGTCTGAGTATCTGAAAGATGCCAATGATAAAGCACATGACATCATGGAAGCTATGTTATGTTGACTTTTACAGTTTCCTTAAATATAAATCCTGGCTAAGGCTGCCAAAAGCTTAGCAAAGTCAGCCTGATTTGACCTCTCTAAGTGGGTGAAACCAGAATTCCTTGGCCTCACAAATTCCTGTGGTCTCCTCACCAGTCCCTTCTTTCTAACATTAAGTTGATCCTCAGTGTTTACTTATATGTATTTGGCCCCTAATACTTCCTTTCATGAGAATGTAGTTCCCAGCCAGAAGTTCCATTTGGATAATTGACTTTCTCTTTGTTGATCATATCAACCAAATCATACCAAATAATAACACTCTCATAACATGGTTCTTTCCAAGAAATGTCATCTTACTGATGGCATCTAAGACTGGATATTATTAAAATCTGGCATTTTTGTCATCCTGGCTGTATTGCAACTTAACACCCCTTGAAGAGAGATGGTCTGGCTTTTGATTCGCATTTCAGGTTGGTAATTAAATAAAAACTGTGATAGAACTCTTCCCAAGGATTTGCTGTGCGTGCTCAAATTCCTTGTTCTGTGTCGACTCAAGCTATTTTATAAAATACTTCTGTAAAATCAAGCCATTGAGATAGTTTAGAATTAAACAGAACAAAAATTTTCATTTGTTTTTCACTTACTGAATATGTATAATCAAAATCACTTTATTATCTCTTAATTAATGGGATAATTAACTAGTGCAAAACTTAGTGCCAAAGCATTGTTGAAAGTTCCTCTCTGAAAAACATTTGCCTGTATTCCACTCACTTTTGTTCCATCTGTTCTGATGTTTGATCATCACACCAAAAGAGATTCTCCTGAATTAAGAAGAAAACGGTGCTTGTTTTGATGATCTATACAAAATCTTTGGAAGTTAATATTTGTTTCCAAAAGAGCCTTGTAGAACACACTTAATAGGTCACTTCTCAAATAAAATGGAAATAAGCATTTATTTGGCAGTAGATGGCTAGAAAGAAAGAAAGAATAGAGTCCAGGAAAAAAAAGGTTTCATTTTAATGTCAGGCTGTATTTGGCTACAATTACACAATATCCAAACAAACATAACAAATAACATAGGAATTATTATCTCACTTAACCAGAAGCCTGTTAAAAGGTAGAATGTTATAGGGTGGACAGCATAGCTCAGCAATGGCAGAGCTCTGAGTCAGGTGAATCCATTGAATACTTCATTCCTTCATTCTTTCTTCATCCAACATGCCTGGACACCCTCTGTGCCAGCCCAGATGCTAGGAGAGAGTGGTCCAGGGCTGGTTTGGGACCTAGAACAATGTAAGGCTCTGTGGTCAATACAGACAAGAGGTAAGGCAGGGTCTCTGTTGCTAAGATGCTAACTCTCTTTTATCAGGAAAAGGCTCATATAAATGAAACCAAAGTTAAACAGTCTGATGCAATCATCAGGCATTCATTTGATCATCACAGACTGTACCCATGTGGGTATGGAATCTGGTAAACTTAAAGCAGAAAGGGAATTTTCTGGGATGTCACTGAGAAACTCACAAAACTGACCGGAGGACTGGAGGACTAAGTTTGGAAAACAACACAAAGTCAAAGGTTGTCGCAACCAGGGTCATGAAAAAAGAAATGCTTGGCCAAAGTCCTTTATCACTGCAAGAAGATTTTTGAAAGATTCTCTTGGGTTTTTGAGGTGTAGAATCATGTTATCTGCAAAGCGGGATAGCTAACTTCCTCTTTTCCTATTGGGATACTCCTGATTTCCTTCTCTTGTCCGATTGCTCTAGCTATGTCTTCCAATACTGTGTTGAACAGGAGAAGTCAGAGTGGGCATCCTTGTCTTGTTCAAGTTTTCAGGGGAAATGGTTCCAATTTCTGTCTGTTTAGCAGTATGTTGACTGTGGGTTTCTTGTAGATGGCTCTTACTGTTTTGAGGTTCCATCAGTGCCTAGATACTGGAGGGTTTTTATCAAGAAGGGGTGCTGATTTTATCAAAAGCTTTTTCCACGTCTAATGATATAATCGTGTGGTTTTTGTCTTTACACCTGTTAATGTATTTAATGATGTTTATGGTCTTGTGGACATTGAACCAGCCCTGCATCCTGGGGATGAAGCCTACTTGGTCATGGTGGTGATTTCTGAGATATGTTGTTGGATCCGGTTTGCTAGAATCTTGCTGAGAATTTTAGCATCTATGTTCATCAAAGATATTGGTCTGTAGCTCTTTCTTTGTTGGAACTTTACCCAGTTTGAGTATCAATGTGATGTTAGCATCATAAAATGATTTGGAGAGAGTTCCATCTTTCTTGATTGCCTAGAATACTTTCAGTAGGATTTGTATCAGCTCACCCTTGTATGTTTTGTAGAATTCTGCTGGAAAGTCATCTGGTCCAGGGCTTTTTTTGTAGGTAGTTTTCTTATGACATAGTCAATTTCCTGGGTTGTTATTGGTCTATTTAGGGTCTCAATTTCTTCTTGTTTCAACCTGGGGAGGTTGTGTGATGTAGGAAGTCCTTCATTTCATTTAGGTTTTCAGATTTGTTTCCATACAGGTGTACATAATAATCTTTGATAGTCTTTGGTATTTCTTCTATGTCAGTTGTGACTTCATCTTTTGGATTTCTGATAGTGTTTATTTGGTTTTTTTCTCTCTCTTTCCTGGTCAATCTAGGTAGGCGTCCATCAATCTTGTTTATCCTTTCAAAAAAACAACTTTTTGTTTCACTGATTTTTTTTTTGTATTATATTATTGTCTTCTATGTCCCAAATTTGGGCTTTTATTTTGGTGATCTGGATTCTTCTGCTGAAGTTAGGGTTTTGTGGCCTTGCTTTTCCAGTTTCCTTAAGTGATTTGTTAGGCTGTTAACTTGTAATCTTTCCATTTTTTTCATGTGTGTTCATAGAGATATGAATTCCCTGCTTAGGACTGTTTACATGGTATCCTAGAGATTTTGGTAAGAGTCTCAGGGTATAAAATAAATGTGCAAAAGTCAGTCACATTCCTATACACCAGCAATAAACAAACAGAAATACAAATAAGAAGCACAATCCAATTCACAACAGCCACAAAAAATAAATAAATAAAATACCTTGGCACCTTCCTAACCAGAGAAGTCAAAGGCCTTTATAATGAAAACTACAAAACACTGCTCAAAGAAATCAAAGATGACACAAACAAATGGAAAAATATTCCGTGCCCATGGATTGGAAGAATCAACATTGTTAAGATGTCCATTCTACCCAAGGCGACCTACAGACTTAATGCAATACCCATTAAATAACCAGCAACATTCTTCTCAGACCTGGAAGCAACAATATGGGAATTCATATGGAAACATAAACAATCATGAATAGCCAAAACAATCTTCAGCAAAAAAAAACAAACAAAGTGGGAGACATCACACTCCCAGACCTTAAGCTTTATTATAAAGCCACAATAATCAAAACAACCTGTTATTGGTACAAGGACAGGCATATAGACCAATGGAACAGGATAGAGATTCCAGAAGTAAAACCTCAATTTCTCAACCAACTCATCTTTGACAAAGCCTCCACTATCAACTACTGGGAACAGGAGAACCTATTCAGTAAATGGTGCTGGGAAAACTGGCTGGCCATATGCAGAAGATTAAAACAAGACCCTACCTATCACCATACACAAAAACCAACTCTAAATGGATCAAAGATCTAAACGTAAAGTCTCAAACTACAAGAACCTTAGAAAACACAGGAGACATCCTTACGAAAATTGGAACTAGCAACCAATTCCTGATCAAAATCCCAAGTGCCCATGCCATAAGAGATAAGATAGACAAGTGGGACCTCATCAAACTGACAAGCTTCTGCAAAGCCAAAGAAACCATTGAGAGAGCAGGGAGACAGCCCACAGACTGGAAAAAAATATTTGCCAGCTGTATATCTGACAAAGGTCTAACATCTAGGGTCTACAAGGAACTCAAATGTGCCAAAAAACAAAAAAAACAAAAAGCCTCATTACAAAGTGGGCAAAAGATATGAATAGACACTTCTCAAAAGAAGACATATGGTAGCCAACAGATGCATGAAAAAATGCTCAGCCTCACTAGTCACCAAAGAAATGCAAATTAAAACCACACTGAGATACCACCTAACTCTAGTCAGGATGACCATCATCAATAACTCAAAAACAACAGATGCTAGAGAAGATGCAGTGAAAAGGAACACTTCTACACTATTGGTGGGAGTATAAACTAGTACAGCCTCTGTGGGAAACAGTGTGGCAATTCCTAAAAGATCTCAAAATCGATCTCCCCTGTAACCCTGCAGTCCCCCTACTGGGTATATATCCGGAGGGACTCAAGTCACTCTATGAAAAAGATACCTGCACATGCATGTTTATTGCAGCATTATTTACAATAGCAAAAACATGGAACCAACCAAGCTGCCCATCACAAGAGGACTGGACAAAAAAAAATGTGATACATATACACAACGAAATATTACACAGCCATAAAGAAGGACAAAAGAACTTCACAACAACTTGGATGAACTTCGAGGCTATATTGAGTAATCTACCACAGAAACAAAAAACCGAGTATCCCATGTTCTCACTCACTTGCAGACCTTGAATAACTATCATAATACTATAAGAAAGGGATTGGCAGTAGTAGGAAACTACCAGGGGCGGGGGGACGGGGACCTCATCAACAAGGGTACCTGCATAACGAACATTTGTATACCCAACCCTGAATTATACCCCACATATTTAAAATGAAAAATTTATTTAAAAAAAAAAAGGAAGGGCTTGGGTGCAAAGTTGCCACCAGACATCAGGTACCAGACACCTCCAGATGGATTCTGAGTTGGCCTTGTTTTGTTGTGTTGTTGGCCCCAGTACCGTAAGAGTCACATCCACTGCAAGCTTACTACCTACCAAGTCTGGTGCTAGGCAGCTATCTCTATTTCACTTAATCCTCATGACAACCCTCTCAAGAAAGTATTCCATTGGACAGGTTCAGATACTGAGGCACACAGACACTGAGTACCTTGCCTGAGGTCACAGAGCTGGTAGGTGAGGGAGCTGGTACTCACAGCCAGGCAGCCAGCCTCCCCCTCACCATCTGCCTCTGAACGTCTAGGCAGGAACCTCTGAATTCCTGAGCCGATGGCCCATGCCCTAACCGCCAAGAGTCAGGAAAAGCACATATGTGACTTTTTTGGCTTCCAAAACTCACACATGGCTGATTCTGCAACAAGAGGAGGGATCTCAAACACTGGCAAGGAAAACTTTACAAATATCACTCCAAAGACAACCAAGAGAGACAGGTGAGAAGTAAAATAAGTAAAAGATCCAAACTCAAGAAGAAATAGTTGAATTATTCTCAGAGTATATTATAATTTCCTGTATTCAGCTATATGCTGAATATTTGTTTCAGCCTAGGAAAACCTCAATATTTTGTTCTAGCTTATGGGTAGACAAACTAGAATCTAGTATTATATTTTTCCTTTTAGCTCTTTTTAAATTGAGCTAAGATAATGCTAATAAAAGATAACTATCTGGTTTTAATCCTCAATCCATGAAAATAGAAATGTCCTTACTCTGGCCACGTATAGTAGCTCACGCCTATAATCCTAGCACTTTGGGAGGCCAAGGTGGGAGGATAGCTTAAGGCCTGAGCAACATAGCGAGACACCCGTCTCTACAAACAATTTTTTAAAAATTAGCCAGGTGTGGTAGTGCAAGCTACTGAGGAGGCTGAAGTGGGAGGATTGCTTGAGCTCAGGAATTGGAGGATACAGTGAGTTAAGATCGTACCACTGCTCTCCCGTTTGGGTAACAGAGGGAGAACCTGTCTCAAAAAAAGGAAGAAAGAAAGCGGGCGGGGTGGGGGAGGCAGGGAGAGGAGGGAGAGACTTCATTCTACTTCACAGATAAGTAAATGATTGTTCAAAAAGTAATATACTCAGGCATGAACTCATGGATGGTTTTATTAAACACACAAAAAGGAAAAAACAAAACAATTTTATATTTTTATTCTCCCCTGTGTCTTGAGCTATGGCAGAGAAGGAAAGAGTGACCATATTATGGATGCATAGTCAAGCCAGCCAAGTTGAGGTCACTTTTTCTTTCTAAGCATGCAGAGACAGAATTGCAGCCAGGAACCCCAGTCTCCATCTCTCCCCTTAGTGCCTTGCCGTGGATCTATGGGCCACTGGAGTTTTATTCCAGCAGTGGCACTAGCCAGTAAAACAGAGAAGACCCGATTGCCAAAGCTCACCTTGATCAGCCCTGATGAATAGTAACGAGGATTTCTTATTTTGTTTCCAAACATAGAGAAAGAGAAATTGTGTTATTCCCAAATTACTTCTTGGATTTATGTATCCAATATACAATTTATAATATAAAATATACAATATCGATATATTTTGATAGCAGGGACAGAAATACAAGCAGAAGGAAAGAGAAATTTTAAACTTCTTAGAAATGAAGAGCTTTTCCATTTACTATGAAGTTCAATTCCTTAGAATAAAATTTTGAAGGAAAATCTAATGTCTCTTTTGATGAATTCATATAAGTAGGTATATGAAGTCTATACATATGCAGTATTTTTCTCACAGAAGAAAGGCTGGCTCGGTAAAATCTGGAATTTGAAATTAAAGGGACACATGCCAGAGGAGCTGGCTCAACTAAGCTAGAAATAAGAGGAAGAAACAGGGAATGCATCTCGGAAGAGTACTGCTCTCCCATTTCCTTTTTCATATTTGGCACACAATCTATCCTCAATTTCCTGAAAGGTCACTGCTTTCCATTTAATAAACAAATGATAAAGAGAAAACTCAAGTCCTAAAATCAGTGGCTCGATCATCTTTATTTGATTTTTTTTTTTTAAACCTCACAGTTAGCTCCAAGGGCCATTTTAATTTAAAGATTAGAGCCAATAGTTTTTGGAGACATTTCCTTTCTCCAAAAAGAAAAGAAAAGAAGCCAATATGAATAATAAAACTTTGTGACAAATTTTAAACATAGTCTTTTTTGCATTTAAATATTTTCACATATTTTAGTTCTCATCACAGGACCCTGGCTCTCAAAATCTTATTTCTTTTATAATTCTACAAATACAAATTTCTCTGAATTTTCTCCTTGACAGCACTCCAGTAGCCAAAACGGGCAATTGATTGTATGGTTTTCTTTTATTTTTATTTTAAAAATGGTTTCTTTCCTCTTTAACTCACAAAGTCTACTTTTTTATATGTTCAATGAGACATACAATTTATCTGTAGCTGATGTGTGTGTTTTATCTGTAAGTAAGCATGCACTAGTATTGGAAGCGTGTACTCAATTGTTTTTTGTTTTTGTTTATTTTAGGTTCAGGGAGTACAAGTGCATGTTTGTTCCATGGACATATTGTGTACCGGTGGGGATGGGGCTTCAGGTGACCCATTCCCCCAGTAGTGAACATGGTTCACAGCAGGTGACTTCTGAACCCTAACCCCCCTCTTCCCCTACTCCCTTTTAGTACCCCAGTGTCTATTATATTCATCTTTATAACTAGCTCCCACAAACGAGTGAGAACACGTGGTGTTCGGTTCTCTGTTTCTGAATCAGTTCACTTAGGATGCTGATCTCCAGCTCCAACCATGCTGCTGCAAAGGACATGAGTTCATTCCTTTTTATGGCTGCTACTTTATTGGTTTTCTAATTATATGGACATTGTGGCAGAAGAATCTCATTCATCTATGTTTCTGCTACTTGTTTTTCATGTCTACGGATAAATATTCTGAAAGGAAGTTTTAAGAACCGGAAGAAACATAATGTTATTTCTATTTAAACTGAGTTTTATTAGGGATACTTCTTGTGGAGTTTAAGAAGTTTAAATCAGCCTCTTACGCTATCCGGACAGGAATGTGACCTGGAAAGTCATGGTTGACTTCCATGAAGTCAAACTTAAAACGTCAAAAGTGTACCCAGAAAAGCTCTAGTTATAATCATCCATAAACTTAATCTCTTTGAAGTTTGACAAGAAGCACTTTCTGAGAAAATATGTTCCATGTATTTACTTTTCACCTAGTAAAATCATTCTTGTTCATCCTAAAATAACTCAGTTAGGATTTCAAGGATGCCTTAAATCTTTCTTTCTTTCTTTCTTTCTTGTATTTTGAAAACTTATTTCAAATGTTTTCTTTATAAGGTAACACATTTTGCCTTCCCTTAGAAAGAATCATAAATTAAATCATTTTTATTTTCTCTTCTTTCTGAATTTATGTGTACTTCTATAAACTTATAAATACATTTAGAAGATATTTGCTAGTACTAGTAAGTCTACAGACATGTTATCTGATCTTTTGATTCTGGGTTTCTTAATCAACAAAATGAGAAGACTGGCTAAAGATGATCTCTAAGGTAACTTTCTGTAGCTAAACTCAACTTTCAATGAAAACTTGTTTAAGAAAACTTAACCTATTTACCACGTGCTCCACACCAGTCATACACTGCACTTTAACAAAGAACTCAGTGAATTTCAAGGTCACTCTTCCATGGACAAAAACTAAAATTTCTGACTCCATTGAAAGAGCTACTATTACTTCAAATTTATTAATTAAAGTGATCAAAGTGCCAGATAAATTGGCAACTACTACCCTGCTATTGGCCCTGAAATCTGTATGTTGTAGTTTTCTACCTTTCTTCTGTGGAATCCTTCCAATGTTTCCATGTTGGTAGAGATAAAAGTTCCAAAAATCTTCTGTATGGTCTGAGGTCATCAAATGACCTCTTTTACTTGAAAAAACATCCTGAGATACATCAGAAAGAATGACTTCACCCAGTATGTTAAGCACTGAGTTTTTTGCTAAAATGTTTAATCTTGAGAAGTGCAATTAAATTCAGTATAAATTATGCAGAAAAAAATTGTCCAAGTGGTAATATGAAGATTTATTCTAATGATATAATAGAGACCTTGTACTATGTAAAATAATACTTATACAGTAAATAATCCGCTTGGTAATACTTTAAATGTTTTGTGAACTTCTTGGGCACACTGATTTGTTTCCGTCATTAAATTCAATTTTTTCCCTTCTAAGAGCCAACGTGTTCTATACACATCACTTGTATGACAACTAACTTTATAACAATAGACACAATAGCAAGGTGATCATCTAATACTGTTAAAGAGACTTTAACATAGGAAAGAATTAAAAAACAAAACTCACGATGGAGAAGACCTTTTTATTTTTTATTGTATGTATTTAAGGCCAACATCTCTTTTTTTTTAAGTTAAAATCTCACTCTGTTTGTATACCTAACCCTGAATTGTACCCCACATCTTTAAAATAAAAAAAAGAATCTCACTCTGTCACCCAGGCTGGAGTGCAGTGGCACAATCACGGCTCACTGCAACCTTGACCTCCTGGGCTCAGACAGTCCTTCCACTTCAGCCTCCAGAGTAGCTGAAACTACAAGAGCATGCCACCACACCCAGCGAATTTTTTTTATTTTTTGTAGAGACAAGGTCTCACTCTGTTCCCCAGGCTGGTCTCAAACTCCTGGACTCAAGCAATAGTCCCACCCTTGGTCTCCCAAAGTGCTGGATTATAGGTGTGAGCCACCACATCCTGCCTACAACATGATGTTTTGATATGTATAGTTTGAGTCACTAGAGCCAAGCAAGTTAGTATACCCATTATCTCATGTATTCTTTTTGTGTGTGTGGTAAGAGCACCTCAAATCTACTTTCTTAGCAAATTTTCAGCATAGAATACAATATCATAATTATAGCCCTTATGTTGTACATTAGATCTCCAGATAAGAAGACCTTTTGAAACGTGACTCAAAAAATCTAGAAACCATGAAATAAAGAAATGTTAAACTTGGACTGCAAATAGGAAGATGTTGATCACAGGGTACACACTTTCAGTTACAAGATGAATAAGTTCTAGAGATTTAATGTCCAGCATGGTGATAGAGTTAATCTTGCATTGTGTACTTGAAATTTGCTGAGAGTAAATCTCCATCACAAAGAGAATGTTCCCATCACACAAAAAAGATAACGATGCGAGATGACGGATATGTTAATTAACTTGATCGTGGGAATCATGACACAGGCATATTTATATCAAAACACCACATTGTACACCTTAAATATCGCACTTTTCTATTTGCCAACCATACTTCCATAAAGCTAGAAAAAAGGGAGGGGGGAGTGACTGCATAAAAAACAATAATAGATAGGAAAATATTCCCAATTCTTATCACTGACAAAAGGCTAATTTTACTCATATATAATAATATCTTAGATATCAATAAGAAAAAGAACAAACTGGCAGAAAAATGAGTAAAAGATGTTACCAGACAGTTCACAGTTGGAGAGCGAAATACAAATAGTTTTCTATCGTCTTTTCAATCTCACTAAAAGTAAAGAAAATGCTAATTCAGACTTTAATGAGATACTCTTTTCAAAGGTCAGATTTGTACAGATGAAAAGTTTAATAATACAGTATATTGGTGCAGTCTTGCACATCACAGATTGAAATGTAATTGATGCCCCATAGAAGCAAATTAATAATAACTACTAAATTTAAAATATGCATACATTTTAACCTAGTCAAACACACACACACATTCTACATTTATATCCACACATCTACAAAATGATATATTTTAAGGCTATTGATTAATTACATTATAGTATGTAGCAGAAGTATCTTAAAAGTCGGTCAAGAATGAGCTTGTTAAATAAATTATCACACTCTATACATTAAAATGGAATGCTAAAGAGATGTTAAAAAAAAAAAAAAAGCTGGGCATGGTGACTAAAGTCTGTAATCCCAGGACTCTGGAAGGCCAAGGCAGGAGGTTCCCTTGAACCCAAGAGTTTGAGACCAGCCTGGGCAAGACAGGGAGACCTCATCTCTCAAAACATAAATAGAAAATAAAATAGCTAGGCATGGTAGCACACACCTGCATTCCCAGCTAGTCGAGAGGCTGAAGCAGGATTGCCTAAACCCAGAAGGTCAAGGCTGCGGTGAACTGTAATGGTGCCACTGTAATCCAGCCTGGGTAACAGAGTGAGACCTCAACTTGAAAGAGAGAGAGAGAAAGTGACAGAGAGCGCAAGAAAGCAAGAAAGAGGGAGAAGGGAGGGAGGGAAAGAAAGAAAGAAAGCCCTCATGTTCTAATGTGCAACAAAAATTAAGATATATTTTGAGAAGGAAAAAAGTAAGATGCAGAATACTACTTGAGTATAAATGGGGTAAGGGACTTATATCTGTGATCACTTGAATATGCAGAGTATATCTCTGGAAGGATACACAAGAAACTGGTAATAGTTGCCTCTGAAGAGGGAACCTGAGTGACTGGGGAAGATCAAAAGTAAAGTGTCACTCCTCTAAAGCTGTAGATTAGCTAAGTACTTATTGCTTACATTTTATTTCCAGGCACTGTGATAAACAGGAAGGATTTCTTGCCCTTATAAAGCTATAGTATATGTGACGAGAAAGTTGATACACACTAGATTATGTATCATATATTATACATTAGAGAACCATTATGTATGTATTCACTTGGCCCTAACTGTAAGTGCAACAGATACACAAAGGAGCTGGAGACAGAATAAAAAGGCTAGTGGGGGAGGTGACATCTGAGCTGGCTTTAAAGAGCGCAAAGGTGTGAGAGGGCCACCTGTCTGTGCCAGGAATTCCAATGATAGGAGTTAATTATGAACTTTCTCTTTTTTTCTTTTTCTTTCCCTCCCTCTCTCCCCACCTCCTCCCTCCGTGTCTCTCTATCTCCACCCTCCCTTTCTCTTTCTTTCTTTCAAGTTGGGGTCTCACTCTGCTGTCCAGGCTGGTGTGCAATGACACAATCATGACTCACCACAGCCTCAGCCTCCTGGACTCAGGCAATACTTCCACATCAGTCTCTCAAGTAGCTGGTACTAAAAGTGCTCACCATCACACCTGGCTAATTTATTTTTTACTTTTTATTCTTTTTGTAGAGGCAAGTTCTCGCCATGTTGCCCAGGCTGATCTCGAACTCCTGGCCTCAAGCAATCCTCTCGCCTCGGTCTCCTAAAGTGCTGGGATTACAGGCATGAGCCACCATACCCAGTCTTCTTTATTTCTTTTTTTCTCTTCTTCCTCCCCCACCTCCTCCTCCTCCTCCTCTTCTTTTTTCTTCTTCTTCACAAATAGAATTCTTAACATTCAAATTTCAGGCCCATGGATCCTTCAAGCACTTTAATGACAGGAAGGACGCGCCAACCTCCAGTGATCTTGCCAGCATATTCCTGGGTATAGAATGAAGTCTTTCTTTTTTCTGTGTTTTGATCAAGTACTTATCCAATGGGCATGACACCATTCTTATGTGCCTAAAGTACTGTACCTGGCCACCTGCTATTTATATGGTGATTAATAAATTTATTACAAAGCAGATAGTAGGGAGTGTTCATATTTAATAACATCAAAAGTATTGCCACAGTAATAGAAGCATTTCTATTTCTGTTTATCTACCTAACACTCTTTGTATCTCTCTTTCTGATAAAGGGTTGTAAACAATAAATTTAATTAAAATGCGTGTGTTTTATACATAGAACATGAAAGCAAAAGAGTTAAAGCTTGAGAATCACCGGCCCTGATGGAGCAGGTCAGAGCAACATGCTTGGGTTTCACTTGCTTCTTTCATGTGACGATTCCTTCCATTTTCTCACATCAGTTCTGAATCGAAAATTCCTAGTAAGTGTCCAAGTCTGCAACAGAGACACACACACAGCTTGCTTCTGACCCTGGAAGTCTTCCCTCTGCCTTTGGCTGGAAAGAACGTAGGAATCAAAGCATTTCCTTAAAAAATGGAAGCCAAGATAAATTTACTTATTCTAAGAAACAATAGAAGTGAAATTCCCACTGGGATCAAACTCAACACGCTTATTAGCATTTCTTTCATGCTAAGTATTTGGCTTCCATGTCAGGTTAAGGGTTAGGAGAGGAGAGGCCATTAACGGTTACACTAAATAGGAGCGTTTACCAAAGAGTAATTAACTTGAGTTTTATTCTTCAAATGCCCTTGCTCGTGCTTAATGATCAGCTTAAGTATCCTATCTTGGATCACAACTTTTGTTTGGTTTTCACATTTTTCAGTCTGACAGTAAGAGGCTTATTCTACAATTAACAAACCAGACCACCCACCAACTGCTGTTAACCCTTTGAGTAATATTTGGATGCATTTTATGTTGCATTTTTTTGTTCTTTTTTGAAAAGTGTTTTAATTGGAAAATGTAAAAGCATCCAGTAAAAGATAATATAATAAACATGTTACTCATCCTCCAGAACAAACCAGTGTTAACATTGTTGTACTTCAGGCTTTTAAACAAAACATGGCAGAAACGTTGAGGTCCCTTGACTCCCTCCCATTCCATCCATCCTCCCTCCCAAGGTGCCCTGCTCATTCTCCGGCGTTTATGTGTGGCCCCTGTCCATGTTGAACTCTAGTTACATTCAGATATGTTTGTAAATGGTATATGGAATTATTTCATATGTTTAAAAAATGGTATACTATTGTTTTTGTTTTTTGTTTTTTGAGTTGGAGTCTCACTCTGTCACCCAGGCTGGAGTGCAGTGGCATGTTCATGGCCACCACAGCCTCAGTCTGCTGGACTCAGGTGATCCTTCAATCTCAGCCTTCCAAGTAGCGGGAACCACAGGCATGCACCACCACACCCAGCTAATTTTTTAATTTATTATAGAGATGAGGTCTCAACAAGTTGCCCAGGCTGGTCTTAAACCCCAGAGTTCAGGCAATCCTCTCACCTCGGTCTCCCAAAGTGCTAGGATTACAGGCTTGAACCACCATGCCCAGCCTCTGCTATTGTTTTCAAGATGTATCCATATTCATATAATGGCTGCTGCTAATTTAATTATCAGATGACATTCCATCATGAGAATATATCAGTGTTACTCCACATCCAGACACTGGGTTTGTTCCCAGTTTTTTGTATGATGAAGGCTGGGGCATCCTTTTGGGTCTGCAACCTTAAGTGGGCCAAAGTGCTCTCATCAGCAGTGTATGAAATTTCTTTCTCCACATTCTCCCTTCCTCGGTACTGTCGGACTCTAGTTTTTGTCATGTTGACGGTGAAAAGCCATATCTCACTAATTTGTTATGTTGTATTGTTAATCCACCTTTAGTGGCAATTATATCCTGATCATGAAAAGATTCAAGTTTCTCATTGTTGTTTCTATTCAAAACAACAAGTGGACAGGAGTGGGCACCTAGGAAAATATGAGAAGTATATTTTTTTGGAAGGAATGACTAATCTTGTTTATGCATCCAGTACCCAGCAGTTAAAGCTTTTTCTACTTCTCAATAGATCTGGTACTTAAAACAAAGTCAAATACAATTTATCTTGGTCTGCTGTGATGATGAAGCTAGATCTAACCAGGTTCTTGTTGGTTATGAGGTACAGCCACATTTACCATGCATATATGTACATGTTGGGGTTTCACTCTGTCGCCCAGGCTGGGGTGCAGTGGCATGATCACAAATCACAGCTCACCGTAGCCTCAACCTCCTGAGCTCAGGTGATCCACCTCAGCCTCCTAAGTAGCTGGAATATTATGCATATATATACTTCTCATCATTAGTCTTGCTTCTCTCTTTTCTTCCTCTGACCATTTAGCCTAATGTAGTCACCCTAACTACCAAACTCAGATGCTACCCTTTACCTTGGCTTCATCCCACCCCCCATCAGACCCTTCTTTACTCTTTTTTAAGACTTTAATTCCCCAGCTGGCACCTATAATCCCAGCACTTTGGGAGGCTGAGATGAGAGGATTGCCTAAGCCCATGGGTTTGAGACCAACCTAGGCAACTTGGTGAGACCTCATCTCTATAATAAATCAAAAAATTAGGCGGGTGTGGTGGCACATGCCTGTAGTTCCAGCTACTTGGAAGACTGAGGCAGAAGGATGGCTGGAGCCCAGCAGGTCGAGGCTGTGGTGGCCGTGAGTATGCCACCGCACTCCAGTCTGATTGACAGAGTGAGACTCAAACAAACAAAAGACTTTCATTCTCTATTTTCTTACAGTCTGGATTCACTTTTTTTTTTTTTTTTTTTTTGGTGGCTGGGTCTCAAATTCCTGCTGTCAAAGCTTGGCTTCGTGACCTTCCACTGGCTCACTTCACCTTATACCAACCTCCTGATGTCTCTCCGGGTTTCTAGACTTCTGCTCGCCTGTACTCTTTCTCACTCTACACATCTTCTCTTTTGTGACCCATCATGAAGGTCAGGGGATTACCCTGGAGCAGTGCTCACTCTTGGTAAATCAGAGAATCAGAAAACAGACACCTTGGGAACTAATTTCAAATGAGGCCCCTTTGCATTCCACTCTACACTGGACTTTGTTCACTGAGGTCTAGTATAAGTGTCATATTCATTATTGTGTCCCCAGCATCTGACACAATGTTGCACATATTAGATTCTCAATCAACAAATATTCACTAAAACAAAAGATATTTCTGCCATTTGCCCATATAATTAAACCAACAATTTTGATTTGCTGGTAAGACACAAGTTACGGCCGGGCGCAGTGGCTCATGCCTATAATCCCCAGCACTTTAGGAGGCCGAGGTGAGAAGATTGCCTGAGCCCATGAGTTCAAGACCAGCCTGAGCAACTTGGCAAGACCTCAGCTCTACAATAAATCAAAAAATTAGCCAGGCATGGTGGCGCATGCCTATAGTTCAAGCCACTGGGAAAGCTGAGGAGGAAGGACTGCCTGAGCCCAGCAGGTCAAGGCTGTGATGACCATGAGCGTGCCACTGCACTCCAGCCTGGGCGACAGTGAGATTCCAACTCAAAAAATTAACGACATAAGTTACCTGCTTTGTGCTTTGCAGGTATAACCACATTGTACAGTACAGACTGTGCACACAGGGAACCACATGGATTTATCAAAACTTCATTAAATGACCCTTACAGTGAGAAAACAGACTAATGGAAACATGAAGCTACGCTCTGAAATCATTATGAAACTCTACGTTAGCCCTAGTTAATAGCTGGTAAGATAAATTAGAGCAGGCTCAGATGATTTGCTTAAAGATAATTAAGAAACTGAAACCCCATTAAAAAATGGGCAAAGGACATGAACAGACACTTTTCAAAAGAAGACATACAAGCAGCCAACAGATACATGAAAAACAAGCTCAGCCTCATTCATCGTCAGAGAAATGCAAATCAAAACTATGAGATTTCACCTAACTTCGGTAAGGATGGCCATAATTAATAAGTCAAAAAACAACAGATGCTGGTGGGGTGCAAAAAAAGGGAACTATTCTACACTGTTGGTGGGAGTGCAAGCTAGTTCAACCTCTATGGAAAGCAGTGTGGCAATTCCTAAAAGAACTAAAAATTGATCTTCCATACGATCCAGCAATCCCTCTCCTGGGAATATACCCAGAGGAACATAAATTGTTCCACAAAAAAGACACCTGCACACGCATGTTTATAGCCACACTATACACAATAGCAAAAACATGGAACCAACCAGACTACCCATCCAAAGTGGACTGGATAAAGAAAACGTGGTACATATACATGATAGAGTACTATGCAGCCATAAAGAAGGACAAAATCATGGACTTCGCAACAAATTGGATGGAGTTGGAGATTATCGTATTTAGTGATCTATCACAAAAACATAGAACTGAATACCGCATGTTCTCACTCATAAATGGCACCTGAACATTAACCACATTAGCACAAAGGAGGGATCAACAGTCACTGGGCACTGCTGGAGGAGGAGGGGCACATAACACAAAGGGTACCTAGTCTTAAACCAGGGAGAATGAGGGCCAACTGGAGGCCCAGACTTCACTTGCATGCAGCCTACTTGTATAGTTCATTCTTATGTGTAACCCCACATCTCTATAATACAATAAAATGTTAAAAAATAAAATAAAGTCACTTAAAATATTTTTAAATGCTGATTCACCCAAAAGAAGGAAAGAGAAACATTGGAACAAATACCAGATGAGATAAATAGAAAATAAATCACGATGAAAGTCATTAAACTAGCAATAATTATGTTAAATATAGATGAATTAAATACTGCATGTAAATAGGAAAGAAAAGATAATTAAGAAATTGAAGGCCGGGTATGGTGTCTCACGCCTATAATCTCAGCACTTTGGGAGGCCGAGGTGAGAGGATTGCCTGAACCCGCAGGTTCAAGACCAGCCTAGGCAACTTGGTGAGACCTCATTTCTACAATAAATCAAAAAATTAGCCAGGCATAGTGGCACGTGCCTGTAGTTCCAGCTACATGGGAGGCTGAGGTGGAAAGATCACCGGAGCCCAGCAGGTCAAGGCTGTGGTGGCCAGGAACATGCCATTGCCCTCCAGCCTATGTGACAGAGTGAGACTCCAACTCAAAAAAAGAAAAAAGAAATTGAAAAATAAGAAATGCAGTTGGACTAGAATGCTATGAGAATGTCCATTATATCCATTCCCTAAAACCTGTATTTTTCTAAACTAGCTAGTATTAGTTCATTGGGGCTGTAATAGCAAAATACCATGGACAAGGTAGCTTATAAACAACAGAAATTTATTTCTCACAGTTCTGGAGGCAGGGAAGTCCAAGATCACAGCACCAGCAGATCTGGTGTCTAGTGAGGGCCCACTTTCTTATAGATGGCATCTTCTCGCTGACACTTCATATGGTGGAAAATGCAAACCAGCTCTCCGGGCTTCTTTAAGGACACTAATCCCATTCATGAGGGCTGTGCCCCATGACCTAATTACCTCCCAAAAAATCCCCTTTGCTGATCTCAGACTTCCCATCCTTTAGAACTGAAAAAAAAGAAATTATTTTTTTTAATAAGCCACTCAGTCCATGGTAGTTTGTTATAGCAGCTGGAACTAAGAAAAACTCCTTTATCATTCTTGTTTTTCTTTGTATGTTTCTTGCTTTCCTTTGTTTTCTCTTAATACTTAGCAACTTTTTTTTTCTTTCGAACAGTCTATCTGTTGAACTATGCAGGATAATATGTCCATGCTTCCTGAGCCTTAGAGAAGGAGCAGCAAAGCCCTGGGACTGGGTATGGTGTGGCCATCTGCAATCAAAGCAGAATGAGTCCAACCAAGAAAGAGACACAAAGCCAAGAGAAGAGAGATCAAAATATGTGATGCATTACTGGTCGGTTGTAGTGCCTTGTGCCTATAATCCCAGCACTTTGGGAGGCCGAGGTGGAAATATCACCTATGCCCATGAGTTTGAGACCGGCCTAGGCAACACAGCAAGACCTCATCTCTCCAAAAAGAATCAAAAATTTAGTCAGACATGATGGCCTGCTCCTGTAGTCCTAGCTACTTCAAAGGCTGAGGCAGAGGATCACCTGAACCCAGGAGGTCAAGGCTGTGGGGAACCATGAGTGTGCCACTGCTTTCCAGCTTGGGTGACAGAGTGAGACTCCAACAACAACAACAATAACAAAGATTCATTATGACAAAGGCAGATTGGAGAAAGCAGATTGGACATATAGCCGCAATCACCATCTTAGCACCTATGACTCCGAGTTCAAGTCACACACTCATCACCCATAAGCCCACCTCTCTGCAGAAACAGCATCCTTGTCAAGAAGTACTCCACCAGATGAGCGATGGGTACCTACATCTTTAGGACACACGGTTCCCAGAGGGACAGGAAACCATGTTGCTGAGTGCTCAGTGCTTTCTCCCGGTATCAACAAGCAGATAAATCACCAAGTGAAGGTGCATGAGAGAAGGGTAGAAGTTAGCTTCCTAAAGTTCCCTTTAATGAAATTGGCATGGAAGTTTACTGATACGCAAACATGAAGTTCAGAAATATGGTCCCCAGCCCTTTAGATACTTGGTTGACTAAATGATTCATAAGGTTTCCGTAAATGTAGATTCTGTGATTCCAAAAGGAAGGAACTTGGTCTTTTTTTTTTTTTTTCCTATCTTTCACCTCAGGGTTTCTTAAAGCATATTTACACATAAATAAACAAGCAAACAAATAAGTGGAGTGAGATTAAAAGATACCTTAAAGTATTAGATGGAATCTTGTAATTAGAGACATCTCCAGTCACATACACAGGGGAAACCCGCTGGGAATATCTACATAATTGAAAAGCCACAACAAAGAGAAACTGGCTTAGTGGTAACTGATCCCTTTTGTGTCTGAACTTCCAAACTCATCTTATCTCATTGTCAGAACCCGAGATGATTTGTCACTGGAATTTCTAAGTCAAGTGCAAGTGCAGTTGGCAATAGATTAAATGCCGAAGCTAAAATTCCCACCAAGACTGTTTTCATAACCTGTGAAACACATTCAAACAATTCAGGACCCGTTTCCTGAAAGGATATTCTCAACTTTCCAGCTACTCTGCAAACTTAAAATTGGACTCAGCCTTCAACTGGAGAGCATGAGGATTCCAAAAAGGAAATAAATTTTTTCTTCAAGTAAAAAAACTTCAGGGTGGGGTGGGAAGGGGAAAAGTTTACTTGATAATGACCTGTTTTCCTTTCAAAGATTTCTCAAAAAGTCTTTATGCATATTTATTTACTTATGTATTTTGTAAGGAAGTTCTTTTTACTGAAGTAGAGCCTACATGTGGAAAGTACACAAAGCATGAGTGAACAACTTGATGAATTTTTTAGAATGAACATGCTTGTGTAACCAGACCCAAGTCAAGATGTAGAACGTGACCAGAGCTGCCCAAACTTCCCACTGGCCCCCTCTTTTCGCGACCACTCCCAAAGGGACTGTGAGTCTGGCTTCTCATACCTTACATTAAATTTGCCCATATTTGAACTGCATGTAAATGGGATTATGCAGTACATACTTTTGTGTGTCTTAGAGCTTTTGCTCCATTTTATAGTCATGTGCTGCATAACAACATTTTGGTAGGTGACAGATCGCATAGAAGACCGTGGTCCCACAATATCATAACGGAGCTAAAAAATTCCCATTGCAGGGAAAAAATATTTGCCAACTGTATATCTGACAAAGGTCTAACATCTAGGATCTACAAGGAACTCAAACACACCGAAAAGAAAAAAACAAACAGCCCCATTAAAAAGTGGGCAAAAGACATGAATAGACACTTCTCAAAAGAAGATATATGGGCAGCCAACAGACACATGAAAAAGTGCTCAGCCTCACTCATCATCAGAGAAATGCAGATCAAAACCACACTGAGATACCACCTAACCCCAATAAGAATGGCCATCATTAATAAAACAAACAACAACAGATGCTGGTGAGGATTCAGAGAAAAAGGAACGCTTCTACACTGCTGGTGGGAATGCAAACTAGTACAGCCTCTTTGGAAGACAATGTGGCAGTAACTGAGAGAACTAGAAATTGACCTTCCATATGACCCAGCAATTCCCCTATTGGGAATATACCTGGAGGAACTCGAATCATTCTACAAAAAAGACACCTGCACACGTATGTTTGTTGCAACTCTATTCACAATAGCAAAAACATGTAACCAACCATGTTGCCCATCGAAGTTAGACTGGATAAAAAAAAAGTGGTACACATACACAATGGAATATTATGCAGCCATAAAGAAGGACAAACATATGGACTTTGCAGCAACTTGGATGGATTTAGAGTAGATCATACTCAGTGATCTATCACAAAAAACAAAGAACAGAGTACCATATGTTCTCACTCATAAGCGGAACTTGAACAATTATAATCCTATAAGAAAGCGATTGGCAGTAGTGGGAAACTGTCAGGGGAAGAGGGTTGGGATTGGCAGTTGAGGGAAACTGCTAGGGGAGGGAGGGACATCTCATCAACAAGGGTACCTGCATAATCAATGTTTGTATACCTAACCCTGAATTATACCCCACATCTTTATAATAAA
>CAUYQG010107749.1:0-17108 GCA_963574415.1 Tarsius wallacei
CTTTATCATGCCTGAAACATACTTAAACTTAATAATTAGTATTCTTGCTTCTCATACATAGATAAGTGGATAATACCCAATGATCTATCACAGAAACAAAGAACTGAGTACCACATGTTCTCACTCATAAGTAGACCCTGAGCATTAACCATAATACAATAAGAAAGGGATTGGCAGTAGCAGGACATGGCCACGGGGGATGAGGGGACACATGACATCAATGAGAATACCTAATCTCCATGCAGGCAAAGTGAGATATCACCTAACTCCAGTAAGAGTTATCACCAAAGGGAGGCCTGAACTTTACCTGTACAATGAATGACCACTTATATACCTAATCCTGAATTGTACCCCACATTTTAAAATTAAAAAATAAAATAAAATTACTGCAGTCCTATATTATTAAACAAAAATATTTTGTTTTAGTCAAAGAGCATTTAAAATTAAAATTGTAGTGGTTTTCTAAGAGGCCAGAAATAAATAATAGTTTAAATATGGATTTGTTTAGGGAATATGGCTCAGTTTTATACATTTTGAACTATGTTAAATTGTAAATGAACTAACAAAATTTGACCCATAAGATGGTCTGAAAAAATTTATATAGTTTCAAATAGTAAATTTATAACTTTTATAGTGGCACTTGAAATCTCTAACACATTATCTTTGAGAACTCTTGTAGATTAATATTACCCAAACCCATCTGATTACTTCTACTGGAATTGATTCACATGTTGGAGAAATAAACTGAATATAGATGCAGCATTACAGTTTACAGAAAGACCTGGGACAAGATTGTGATGTGCTATTACAGGTTTCAACCCTTGTATCTGAGCTTCATACCATTATCATTAAAGAATCAGTGCTCTGATAGTGCACCTAAAAGTGAGAAATGCTTTTCTTGAATCTCCCCAAGTTTCGTTACTAAAAAAAAAAAAAAATGTCTTTCTAGGCACTATGCTCAAAGGATCTAAGGAACCCTACAGCTGTGATTCTATGAAGGCATATTTGTTTTTCTAATTTTTTTTCTGTATATAGTCCTGATCACACTGATTCCTCTTGCTTAAAATTGCAACATTCATTTAGTTCTGAGTAAAAGTTGCATATTTGTGTGAGTGTGTGTGTGTGTGTGCAGAATCAAAAGAAAATAAAGAACCTGCTGGGTCTAGTTAGGATTCTTTCTATTGTGGGCCAATGCAACATTTTTCCAGACCTCCCTTCTCCTCCTCTCCTCCCTCAGTCTTTACCGTACTTTGCAATATTTGCTCTGAGACTTCTTTATCCCATAATACATGGGCCATCTTATCTGGATAGTATGCTCCTCTAGGACAAGGACTATGACTGCTCATCTGCATACACTCAGGTAGTGCATTAAATTAAAGGTGAGTAAAGAATGAATTAATTCACTGAAGAAATAACCAGCTGGCTTTATGCTATCAAGATTCTAGTCCTGCCTTTGCTCCATTTTCAACATTTCCAAGAAGATGAGGGAAAAAGTTCTATCTCCTTGGTGGCTGATCCTCTTGAAAATCACACTGAAGAATCAGAGGAATACTTACCTACTCTCTCCAGGTTTATTTCAGCTCTAAATATCTGTATCTCTAAGAATTAAAACTGTTATTACATCCACTTTACTGCGCACCCGCTGAAACTTGCTGTGAGGAAAATATGGAGCAAGCCTGCCTTTCCCCAGGCTTATGTTTCCCTCCAGTACTTCCCGGACTACTTAGTTCTGACACCGTGTTCCCCATTAACATTGACTGCATGCAACATGTCAGGAGTTTGACTACAGTCTTCTTAATTAAATGAAAACAGATAACAGTACAATATTTTCTTTAAAAAGCATCTAAAATACAAAAAGGAAATAAACTATGCAAAAACCATTTCTTTCTGGATGAAGGGAGTGCATTGTGTTCAATATAGAGACAAGTAATAACTTTCAATGAGTAAGTGTTCCAAGAAATGTGGAATAAGATTCTGGACAGCAATGTCTTCACTTACAAAGGGTAAAACCAAAAAATACAAAGCAGATGATGAAGCTTTTCTGTTATTTGTTTCACTTAAAAACTAAAACTAAATTTTTTTGGTTAATAAAAAATATTTGGACACCTCTGTTAATCCAGCATTTGTTTCTACATTGCATTACTTTGAAATTCCACATCCCTGATCAAGGCTTGGCAATAAATTTACCCCAAAAGCACATGGCCCATTATTAAGAATCAGACTTGCAATATATTACTTACAGGAACAAACTGCCCTCTTCTCTTTAAAATCAGAAGGCAACATTTTAAAAATCCATAACAATCTATCATTCAACAAATAATTTTTGAGAAGACAATAGAGGCTAGACATCAAGATGCTATGTTTATTGAGGAAGGTTTACACACAAAGGAGCCATGACTATTGTCAAAATCACGATGAAAATTGATAAAAGCACTGGTTCTTGCAGCCTAAAATCACCCATTGATTCATAAAAAAAATCACTAATGTTCCAGCAAAAGTACCACATAAACTGAGGGAATGATCATTTTCTCATCCATCTGCAAGAATACAATCTCCATGGCTGCAGTTTATTTTTCTCTCTCATTTGTGGCTGTATCTTCTGTGCCCAGAGCAGTGCACAGCACAGTGTAATCATAATAAATGTCTGTTGAAAGAAATAATTGAGCCGGGCTGGGTGGCTCAGCCTGTAATCCCGCGCCTCTAGGAGGGTGAGGTGAGTGGGTTGCCTGAGCCCGCGGATTGGAGACCCGCTTGGGCAAATTGGCGAGACCTTATCTCTACAATAAATCAAAAATTAGTCGGGCGTGGTAGCGCGCGCCTGTAGTTCTAGCTACTTGGAAGGTTGAGGAGGGAGGATCGTCGGAGCCCAGCAAGCCGAGGCTACAGTGGCCAGGAGCGGCCACTGCACTCCAATCTGGGTGACAGAGTGAGACTCCAACTCAAAAAATAAATAAATAAATAAATAAATAAATAAAATAAAATAATTGGAGACTTCTGGGCAAGATGGCAATGGAACAGGTTGGACTGTGAGAGACTCCGCAAAAGCGAGCGTCCATAAAGATACTCTGCGTGAGTGGATGTGTACAGGTGGTATACAGGTGGTGAGTGAAAGTCCATCTGAGGAGAGACTCAGGTTCATACACCTGGGGCTTTCCTTCGGAGGTTACCACAATCCCCCATCGCCTTGAGATTGGATGCCAGGGCATGCAGGATCATATGGCATTCTTGGGGCTTTCTTGAGAGGAGGCAGTGGAGAACAGCTGTCCCTCAGCACTGGCACCTGGCCCATGCCATCCCCTGCAGCAGCAGACCTGGCACAAGAAAGCAGGTTATGGAAATCTGGAATAAAGCGCCGACACCAGTGACGGGATGCCTATGGGCACCACCTTCTTAGTCTCAAATCAGGCAGAGACTTGCATTGACCACCCAGCTCTGCCCAGACTCCATCTTGAGACCCAGAGGCTATTACCTCATCAGACATGGAGAGACAGATGTCCCTCCCTCACACTGGAACAAGCACAGATACTTCAGATCTGAGTGGGAGACTTGACAGCAGCAGTAGCAAGTAGAGTGAATCCAGATCTGATCCATCCTCCTCCCACAGTAGTCTATGGGGCATCTGACCCACACTGAGAGCAACCCTATCAGCCTATGCTGAGAGCAGAGGGGAGGGGCTGGAGACCAGAGCTGCTCCCTAAGACAGAGGCCTGAAAGAAACCTGGATTCACAGAAACTGTGAGGGAGCAAGTTTTTTTTTTCTTGTTTGTTTTTGTTTTAGTTTTTGCTTTTTGTCTCTCTTTCTTTCTGTTTTTATTTATATTTTTGTACTTGCTTTGCTTCTTTTATTTTAATTTATTTTTTTATCTTTCTAATATTCTGTTTGTGTATGGGAATTTTGAGGGAGCGCACACTAACAAGCAGTTTTGGTTTGTTTGTTTGTATGATTGTCAGTATGTTTTTGTCTTTTTTTTCTGTCTTTGCCTCTTTGTTTATCTGTTAGTTGGTACACCTGTCTGTTTTTCCTTTTCTTTTCCTCTCTCTCAACCTACCTTTTGTCTTCCCCTTTTCTTTTTCCATTCTATTCCATTTTCTTATCTCATTTTGCTTTCAGGATGCACACAGACATCCCCACTGCAGGAACAGATTGTACGGCAGTGGGAAGTGGGTTCCAGGGGGCACACACACCCTTCAGCAGATACTGGGATCTTCAGATAGCTTCAGAATCACAGCATCCCCCTCAATTAAATCTCAAAACAGCAAAAAGCACAGGCCTCCAACCCTAGTCCAGCTTCAGAATTGAACAAAACCATAGTATCTACATAAGGAAGAACAGGAGATTTACCAAACAGAAATAAAAGCTATATCCCCATTGCTGAACAACAGAATTAAAGAAGAGGCGAAAAAAAAAAAAAAGGAGTGGGGGAGGAAAACCTACACAAATGAAGAAAAAACAAAGGAATAATATGAATCTCACACAGACACTTGGGAGGTCTGCCACTGAGAATACAGACTTCGGAACTCAAACAATGAAGAGCCCAAAGAATGACTGGTCTCAAGCCACAAACCCAGATATCAAGATATTAATGGAGAGAATAAGTAGAAATGAGGAGAGAAAAGGGGAAAGAATGATGGAACTGATAACTGAGATAACAACAACAAAGAATATAGTTAATGAGATAAACAACAAACTCATAAGCATGGAAAGTAGAATTAACCAAGCAGAAGAAAGAATCTCAGAGCTTGAGGACCAAAATATGGAACTAACCCAAAGCGTTAAAAACATAGAAAAGAAGTTTAAAAAGACAGAACAAAACCTCCGAGAGATGAGTGATTATTTCTTTTTTTATTTTATTTTTTATTGTAAAGATGTGGGGTACAATTCAGGGTTAGGAATACAAAAGAAGTATTCCAGGAGTGATTATTTTAAGAGGCCGAGCCTAAGATTAATTAGAATCCTTGAAGCAGATAGAGAGACAGAGACCACCCTAGAACAAACATTCCATAAAATTATCCAAGAAAACTTACCTTATCTCCTCAGTGATGCGGTCATTTAAACACAAGAGATTCAGAGAACCCCTGCAAGACAAAAAATGAGAAGACCAACTCCCAGGCACATAGTAATTTGCCTACTCAAAGGTAAACAATTTCATCCAAGAATTACCTACCCAGCTAAGCTAAGTTTCATCAGTGATGCAGAATTAAAATCCTTCCCAGACATTCAATCACTAAGAATTTACCCCAGTCTCCAGACCACCTCTATAAGAAACACTTAAGAAACTATTAAACACAGGAGAAAGGAAAAAAAGAACAAAAATGCTCTTCAAAGAATGCAGGAAAAAGACTGAAAACACACATGAATCAACCCGAAAATCAAAAGAAAGATAACAGAAAAATAAACAAACATACAGCAGCAACAACAAGCTCTATAAGAACCTTATGACAGGGATAATCTCTCACATCTCAATAATTAACCTGAATTTGAATGGACTAAATGAACCACTGAAAAGACACAGAGTGGAAAATTGGATAAAATATCATGAGGCTACAATATATTGTCTCCAAGAGACTAACCTCAACAGAAAGGACACTCACAGACTCAAAGTAAGAAAATGGGAAACAAAATTTCATGCAAAAGGAACACAAAAAAGCAGGAGTCATGATCTTAATATCAGACAAAATATCCTTTAAGTTATTAAAAATTTTAAAAGATATGGAAGGTCACCACATAATGATAAAAAGTTCAATCCATCACCAAGAAATATCCATCCTAAACAAATATGCACCCAACATAGGAGCACCAACTTTCATAAAGCAGCTTCTAGGTAAACTAAAAAAGATGTTGACACTAACACTATCATAGCTGGGGACTTAAACACGCCACTAACAACCCTGTACAGATTATCAAGACAAAAAATCAACAAGGAAATCAGGAACCTCAATGTGACGATTGACCAAATAGACTTAACTGATACCTACAGAACACTCCACCCAACAACCAAGGACTATATATTCCACTTATCACCTTATGTAATGTACTCTAAGATCGACCATATCCTCGGCCATAAATCAAGCATAAACAATTTCCATAATATTGAAATTCTGCCATGCACCTTCTCAGACCAGAGTGGAATAAATATCAACAACAAGGTTCCCCTAAAACCCACAAGGACATAGACACTACTAAACACCATGATGCCAAACGACTCCTGGGTCAATATGGAAATCAAAACAGAGATTAAAAGACACCTGGAAGCAAATGAAAATGAAGAAACGCCTTACCAAAACCTCTGGGATGCCATGAAAACAGTAGAAAGAGGGGAATTCATATTGCTACAAACACAAATGAAGAAAATGGAAAGATCACAAGTTCATAGCCTAAAAAATCACCTAAGGAAGCTGGAAAAGCAAGACCACCAAAACCATAACTTCAGCAGAAGAATCCAGAACACCAAAATAAAAGCCCAAATTCTGGAAATAGAAGAAAAAAATATAATTAAAAAATTAGTGAAACCAAAAACTGGTTTTTTGAAAGGATAAGCAAGACTGATTGACCCCAGCTAGACTGAACAAGAAAAAGCCCAAATAAACACAATCAGAAATGCAAAAGATGAAGTCACAACTAACCCCAAAGAAATACAAAAGATTATCACAGATTACTATGTACACCTGTATGGAAACAAACCTGAAAACCTAAAGGAAATTGAGGACATTCTTACATTACACAACCTCCCCAGGTTGAAACAAGAAGAAAAATTGAGACCCTAAATAGACCAATAACAACCCAGGAAACTGACTGTGTCATAAGAAAACTACTTACAAAAAAAAAAAAAAAAAGACCTGGACCAATTGACTTTCCAGCAGAATTCTACAAAACATACAAGGAGGAGCTGATATCAATCCTATTGAAAGTACTCCAGGCAGTTGAGAAAGATGGAACTCTCCCCAAATCATTTTATGAAGGTAACATCACACTGATACCCAAATAGGGTAAGGATCCAATAAAGAAAGAGAACTATAGGCCAGTATCCTTGATGAACATAGATGCTAAAATTCTCAACAAGATTTTAGCAAAGCGAATCCAACAACACATCTCAAACGTCAGCCTCCATGACCAAGTAGGCTTCATCCCCAGGATACAGTACTGGTGTAACATCTGCGAGACCATAAATGTAATTAAATACATCAACAGATATAAAGACAAAAACCACATGTTTATATCATTAGACGCAGCAAAAGCTTTCTATAAAATCCAGCACCCCTTCTTGATAAAAACCCTCGACATCTAGGCATAGATGGAACATACCTCAAAATAGTAAGGGTCATCTATGAGAAACCCACAAGCAACATGCTACTAAACAGACAGAAATTGGAGCCATTTCTCCTAAAAACTGGAACAAGACAAGGATGCCCAGTCTCATCCCCCAACTCCCCGTTCAATATATTATTGGAAGTTCTAGCTAGAACAATCAGACAGGAGAAGGAAATCAGGGGTATCCAAATAGGAAAAGAGGACATTAAGTTATCCCTCTTTGCAGACAACAAGATCCTTTACCTCGAAAACCCTAAATAATCTGTCAAAAACTTCATTGCACTGATCAAGGACTTAGGCTAAGTCTCAGGGTATAAAAAAAATCTGCAAAAGACAGTCACATTTCTATAACCAACAATAACAAACAGAAACCCAAATAAAAAACATAATCCTATTCACAAATGCTACAAAAAAAAAAGAAAGAAAATAAATACCTTGGCATCTTCCTAACCAAAGATGTAAAAGATCTTTAAAATGAAAATTACAAAACACTGCTCAAAGAAATCAAAGATGACACAAATGGAAAAATAGTCCATGCTCATGGTTTGGAAGAATCAACATTGTTAAGATGTTCATTCTACCCAAGGCAATCTACAGATTTAATGCAATACCCATTAAACTACCAGCAGCATTCTTCTCAGACCTGGAAACAACATTACAGGAATTCATATGGAAACATAAATGACCACAAACAGCCAAAACAATCCTCAGGGGAAAAAAAAGCGGGAGGTATCACATTCCCAGAATTTAAACTTCATTAAAAAGCTACTATAATCAAAACAGCCTGGTATTGATACACGAACAGGCATATAGACCAATGGAACAGGATAGAGATTCCTGAAGCAAAACCTCAATTTCTCAACCAACTCATCTTCCTCGAAGCCTCCACCAATAACCACTGGGTAGAGGAGAACCTATTCAGTAAATGGTGCTGGGAAAATTGGCTGACCACATGCAGAAAATTAAAACAAGACCCCTACCTATCACCATACACAAAAGTCAATTCTAAATGGATCAAAGACCTAAACATAAAACCTCAAACTATAAGAATCTTAGAAAATGCAGAAGACACCCTTATGGAAATTGGAACTGGCAGCCAATTCCTGATTAAACCCCAAGTGCCCATGCCATAAGAGATAAGATAGACAAGTGGGCCAAGCTTCTGCAAAGCCAAAGAAACCATCAAGAGAGCAGGGAGACAGCCCAGACTGGGAAAAAATATTTGCCATCTGTGTATCTGACAACTGCCTAACATCTAGGATCTACAAGGAACTCAAATGTGCCAAAAAGAAAAAAACAAACCACCCAATTACAAAGTGGGCAAAAGATATGAATAAACACTTCTCTAAAGAAGACATACAAGCAGCTAACAGATACACGAAAAAATGCTCAGCCTCACTAATCATCAAAGAAATGCAAATTAAAACCACAATGAGATAACACCTAAATCCAGTCAGGTTGACCATCATTAATAACCCAAAAAACAACAGATGATGGAGAGGATGTAGGGGAAAGGAAACACTTCTACACTGTTGGTGGGAGTGTAAACTAGTATAACCTCTGTGGAAAACAGTTTGGTGATTCCTAAAAGGTTTAAAAATCGACCTTCCATACTACCCCACATATCCTGTACTGGGAACATACCCAGAGGAACTCCAATCACTCTATGAAAAAGATACCTGCACATGCATGTTTATTGCAGCATTATTCATGACAGCAAAAACATGGAGCCAACCATGCTGCCCATCGAAAGAGGACTGGATAAAAAAAATGCGGTACATATACATGATGGAATGTTACTCAGCCATAAAGAAGGACAAAATTATGAACTTCACAGCAATTTGGATAGACTTAGAGGCTATAGTATTCAATGGTCTATCACAGAAACAAAGAACTGAGCATCACATATTCTCACTCAAAAGTGGACCTTGAACAATTATCATAATACTATAAGAAGGGTTTGTCAGTAGTGGGAAATTGTTGAGGGGGTGGGCCGGGATTGGCAGTAGTAGGATTCTGCCAGGGGCAGGGAGTGGCACACCTTATCAACAAGGGTGCCTACATAATGATTATTTGTATACTTAACCCTGAATTGTACTCCATAGCTTAAATAAATAAATAAATAAACTGAAAAAAAGAAAGAAATCATTAATTCGCTCATTAAATACTTCCGTTCGCAGTGTAGTAGAAACCTATGACAAGTTACTAGACAGTTTGTAAGAGGAACAACAAGCTTGATCATTGCTCACTGGAGACCATATGCATAAGGTTAAGAGCAGCTCGCAGCCATATTTCTTGGGTGTCAATTATAACCCCAAACTCACCCCCTGCATGACCTTGGATAAGTTTCATAACAACTCTGACCATCAGATTGTACATTTGTTATTTGGGAGTGAAAAATTCTAATTCTAATCTACTCCTCAGAGTACTGTGTAAAAGTTAATTTATCTAATGCATGTTCAGTGCATAGCACAATGCCAGGGCATGATAAACAACTGTCCTTATTTGTGATATCATTTTCTTCATTTAATAACATTCAACTTGTCTGAATTACCTCATTTCTTTACAACCATGTGGAATTACCCTGGAAGATGAAAATTTCAAATGTTTTGAAATCTAGGACATAGCAAAATGCCTACGGCACAGTAAATTACAATCCAATACACTGTAACAACAAAGAAACCTCAGAAAATTTGATTTCCAGTGGTTGTAGCCCTGCAGCAGGGAACTCCCTCTTTATCGTCTTTGTATCAATTTCCTCGCAAGTGTCTCACAATCTGACAGACAGCATCAAGTTATTCTCCTTTCCTAAGAAGCCTGGATGAAAACAAAATCTCAACGAGGGGGTGACAAGAAACAAGAGGGAGATGTTCACTAAGTCCCTACCTAGAGAGTAACAGAAAACAAAGAGAAGAGCCCTGTAGAAAGAACCTCATGATAGTGCTACAGGTATTTTTATTTATCAACATTCCTGGGGGACTTTTATCATTCTCAGAAATAAGTTATAAAAAACAGAAGAAGAAAATTGAAAGGAAATTCCATACCTGTGAACTAGGAAAAGACAGTTTCTTCATTTATACCCATAAGAGTAGATTAACTTTTTCTAGTGGAAAATCTTTACATTGTGTTTTCTTGTCTCTTTGGGAAACAGAATTAAGCAAGTTTTAAATTTGATTCATATGTTATAATAACTATTATTGTCTCTATGAACACATTTTTGCAATATCATTAAATATTTATGAAAAGTAAGCCAACAATATGAATTAAAGGATTAAAATGGCAAGATGTCACAAAATGCCATGTTATAGATGCAGAATTTCAGGCCACGGGCCATACTGCCTGCTGATAGAATGTTGCCATTATAACATTGAGAAACTATTGCCCAGGCTTTAAGTTCCTCTTTTTTCCAATTTGCCAATGAGGGAAATCCAATGAGTTTTCATGTGAGCTCAACATTAAGCTCAGTCATTTATTGAAAAGACAAATAACTGTTCTATTTTCTTCATATTCACCTAAAGTTAGAAATGGATTTTCTGCCAACATTAGTAATCAATACTGATGATATGTGGAGATTAAAATTCCCAGCACATGTTTTTAAGAGAAGACGTGTTAAGGACAATGTTACATTCTAATTCATGCAGTGGATTTGGTGTTCCAACTTCTTAAATGCCCCACTCATAATTTTGAATACTTTCTCAGTTTCCATACTAAGTATGTGGCATGCAGGCATTATCACATATGCAGAAGGTATATTTCTAACATCCTGAGTGAAAAGAGTGTACTGAGAAGTTGGATGGCTTCCACCTTCATTCCTGCCGAGCCTGTAACTGACTTCTCCCATATCCCTCACCTCACTATGCTTGCCCAAGCCACATTCGCATTGCCATCCTCTGGCTGCCCAGAGCTTTATCTATTGTAGCAGACTGGTACCATATAATCCATGCAAAACTATGCAAGGGGGGTAAGCTTGCTTTTGCCACTATTCAGTCTTTCCTCTCCACATCACTCTCTGCCCATTAGTCATGCGCCCAACCCCCGCCAGAACAATAAACCTGCATCATGCTGTTCCTCCAAATTGTGCATCCTCACCTCCCCCAATCCCACATTTACCCTATCCAGTCTTTTCCTTATTGTATTTTGTTTTGTCTTATTTTATTTTACTTTATTTTGAGTTGTGGGATACAAGTGAGGATTTACTACATAAGTACATTGCATGTAGGTGAAGTTTGGGCTTCTAGCTGGCTCTTTCTCCCCGATAGTAGACCAGGATCCCAGTATGTTGCCACTTGTCCCCCTCTCTCCTCTCTCCATTCCTCCCTCCCCTAGCAGTGTTCAATATCTGTTGGTCCCACCCTTGTGCTCATGTGACCAGTGATTAGGGCCCATTTATGAGTGAGAACATATGGTATTCAGTTGTTCTGTGATAGGTCACTTAGTATGATGGTCTCCAGCTACATCCAAGTTGCTGTGGTGGCCATCATTTTGTTCTTCCTTATAACTGCATAATATTCCATTGAGTATATGTACCGCATTTTCTTTATCCAGTTAACTTTTGATGGGCAGCAGGGTTGGTTCCATGTTCTTGCTATTGTGAACACTGCTGCAATAAGCATAATGTGTGCAGGTGTATTTTTGGTAGAGCAATTTATGTTCTTCTGGTCATACTCCTAGAAGAGAGATTGCTGGCTCAATTGTTAGTTCTTTGAGAAATCACCACGCTAATTTCCACAGAGGTTGAACTAGTTTACTTTTCTGCCAAAAGTGTAGAAGTGTCCCCTTTTCTCCTCAGCTGAGCCAGCACTTGTTTTTTGACTTTTTAGTGACGGCCATCCTTACCAGTGTTAGGTGGTATCTCATTATAGTTTTGATTTACATTTCTCTGATGATTGGTCACGTGTTTGTTGACTGCTTGTGTGTCTTCCTTTGAGAAGTGTCTGTTCATGTCCTTTGCCAATTTTTTAATGGGGTTGGTTGTTTGTTTTTCTTTCAATTCCAAATAATCTTTTCTAAGGGAATTTTTTCCTCTTCTCTAAATATTTTCTTTTTGTCTCTTTTCTTCATTTACCAGTTATTTTGAAATTGTTATATGCCATGATTTCTTTTAAAGCACCAATTATTAATCACCTCAAAGGTGTAACTGCCATGTAATAAGAAAGTCTTGAGATACAGTGATTTGCCCCCAAACAAGGAGTTGTGAATCCCTATGTTTAAATGTTAAACTGCCATGTAATAAGAAAGTCTTGAGATACAGTGATTTGCCCCAAAACAAGGAGTTGTGAATCCCTATGTTTAAATGTCAGGATTCTAGAATATTGTCTGGAAAGACATGAGTCATAGTACATCTGTAAAACTTTCAAGCTACTTGTGTGACATCAGATCTCATGGACGCCAGCTATATTTGTAGTGGGCCGAATGGAATATAGTAGAAATATAGTTGTCCATGATTCAAACTTACATTCACAAACTATGGCAAAGTGTTTTATAGTACATATTGTTCTGTGACAGAAAACTATGTGATTGAAAAGCAATGGGTTCTACATTTTTAGAACTATATGGTTTCAAGAAAAAAAATGTTAGTCTCTTTACTCCATCTTTTTCTAACTTTCAGATAAAAATCAAAGCTGTGTCAAATGGAAGTATTTTGGCATGACTAGAATACTAAGGTAAAAAGGACACTCCATTTCAAGTGTCAGTTTTCCTTCAAATTAACCTATAAGTTAATATAATTCCAACAAAATCCAAATTGGTTATTTTTGTGGCCAAATGAAATTAATTCAAATGTTAAGGTGGAAAATACAGGGTCCTAAAAGCGACAAGATAGCTCTAAAAAAAAATAATAAGAGCAAAGAGGCAGACATTATCTTACTAAATATAAAATATTAATCAAAACAGGGATTATTGATGAAAAGATACACAAATAAATCAATGAAACATAATAAGAAAGTGTTCTAAGCATGTCTGGAAACTTGGTTGTATTGGAAAACACATCAAGGGGGAAGAAGGAACTATTTCAGCAATGGCACTAAGACAACTGACTTTCTATAATGTTCAGGGAGATTAATAATCTAAATGTGAAAAAATCAAAACTGTTACAGAGTGAGAAAATCTAACAACTTTAGGATTAGGGAAGTATTTCCTAATTAAACCTAGAAAAACTAGAATACAGAAAGAGTGGTAGATGTAATTATATGAATATGAAAACAATTCAAAAGAATGAAAAAGAAAAAGCTACTAAGGCAACTTTTGTAAATTCAACTGCATCAAAATATACAATGCACTAAGTTAAGACAATTGACAGATGGGAAGATATATGTGCAAAGCATATAAAACACAAAATATAATTCATATTATCTAAAGAATATATATAAATTAAACAAAAGTAGAGGAAGGACATGAATAGGAGATAGGAATTATATCATGCCCCTCCTCAAAATGACTTTATCCCCCTAAAAGCAAGGGAACAAAAACAAACAGATAATCTATTACATTACTTACTAAGGGCCTCCTCTAAAATGCTTTTAATAACTTGAAGAGGCAAAATTATTATAAACACTTGGTAGGCATTATTTAAAAGACTGAATCAGACCTACACATTTTTGCTACACATATTATTCATTTTATTAAACAACAAAAAACGAAAAAGACAACTCTAAAAAAATAAGAGCAAAGAGGCAGACATTATCTTACTAAATGTAAAATATTAATCAAAACAGGGATTATTGACAAAAGGATACACAAATAAATCAATGAAACATAATAAGAAAGTAGACTTAAAGATGACCAAATAGTTATAATGCCATAATTTTAATAGAAACAAAAAAATTATAATTTTTTTTTGAGCTGAAGTCTCACTCTGTCGCCCAAGCTAGAGTGCAGTGGCATGCTCATGGCCACCCCAGCGTTGATTTGCTGGGCTCAGGTGATCCTTCCACCTCAGCCTTCCAATTAGCTGGAACTACAGGCGAGCTACCATGCCCAGCTAATTATTTATTTATTGTAGAGATGCAGTCTCAACAAATTGCCTGGGCTGTTCTCGAACCCATGGGCTCACGCAATCCTCTCACCTCGGCCTCCCAAAGTGCTGGGATTCCAACCTATAAATTTATATATTTAGTATACTAATAGAAAAATTATGCCAGTTACCAGAATAAAGTATGAATATAGATTATCTTTATACACACATTACAAAGAATCAAAGAGACAATTAATTTATATTGTATACATATTTATTGTGTGACTTATCATAAACATTATAATTTTAAAAATTACATTAACACGAACAGCAGGCAGACTAAAGCAAAATAAATATGGTAAAACTAGCATATATGAAAGTTACATTTAAGTTCAGAAACATTGGATGGTATTACTTTTGTTGATAAAACATAAAATACCATGGAGAAATAATGGTCAAAATTTACAGTATAGTCATATATGAAACAAAGTATGATATAAATAAAAGGACATTTTTAAATAATACAGTATATTAAAAAGTTTTATGATGATGTTTATTTTGTGAAAAAATGGAAACAATTTTGTGGTAGACATGATTGGTTGTTACAGATTTGATTTCTCTCTACCATTGTGAAAAAGGTTTTAGCTATAAGATGAAGTGACAAATGTTCCTTCCAGGCATGATCGATAAAACTCTCCCATAGGAGATTTCTCACTATCTTAGGCACTAACTAATTAACTGGGAGCAAGAGATACATAAATAGCACTAATAAAATGCAGATTAGCATTTAAAATGATGCACAAAAAAGTGTATGGGGAGTCAGGATTTATTGAAGTTCACAAAAAAGAGAACAATGATGTTAGAGGAAGAATTACGATCCATTTACATGGTGAGTTGGAAAAAAGCAACATGACAGATTTTAAAACTAAGAGTCATTCAGTAATAGCCCATATTCAGCACCTTTCATTTTGGAATTTTGACAGGCACTTCTATTAATGAAGAATATGCCAACACACTGAATTTAAAAAAATAAACTATTAATTTGATGACCACCTTTTTGTCAACATTAGAATCCATGTTAAAGCATTTTGGAACTGTAAAAAATAGCACACATTATAGAAAAAAAATCAATGAAAATATGCATATATATTTCACTAATCCACAAAAAGACAAACGTTAAAATCCCCAGAATATTGAGGTCATTTTTTTGTTATTTTTAAAAATATTATTATTATCCTGAATATCAGTATCATTATTATGGCTGACATCTTTCCTTAGAGGGTAATGAATCCTATAATTTTCTAAGAATATTTGCAATTGTGAAGTAGGGAACAAATATTGAAAACTTATTTATCAACTTTCAAAATATTCAAAATTCACTTTTGAACATCCATCTTGTTTAAATAGTTCCAGCTTAGTTGAAATAATAGTTTCTTAATAGTGGAAGGATATATTAATTTTGATTAACTACCAAATGATTTAGTAGTATATAACTTTATATGTAAAATAGACATAATAGCAATCTGATAAGTTATTATGGAATTAAAATTAATATATGTAAATTTCCTAACAATATGACTGGTAATTAAGATACCCAAGACTCATGTCCAATTATATGTGTCAGATCTGTGCTAAGTGCCTTTTATGTATTAACTGAATTGATGCTCATACAAACTCTATGAGGTCAGTATTTTTTACTGATAAAGAAATTGAGATACATAAAAGCTGAGTAACTTGCCAAGTAAAGCAGGAGATTTAGGATTAAAATACTAACAGTTTAGCTCCAAAGTCCATGTTCTGCCAATGTCTTTTAAGTACCATATTGCAAGTAAAGTTGTAATCATTTATGTGTGTGTGTGTGTGTGTGTGTGTGTGTGTGTGTGTGTGTAATACAAATAGATCACCTCTGAAGCCATATTAATTATATTGAACATTCTGATATGGGCATGTATTCATTAAGGGAAAATAAAGCAAACAAACTGATCCCCTACTAAAATAATCTGGCAGTGCATGGAAAAATATAGTGGTGGATAAAACATAGTCTTTAACAGCAATTAGCATTAGCATCAAAGAGAAGCTAAGTAATTTCAGTATTCTTTTTGAGTGATATATTGGATTGTTGCATAGCAAATATGCATTATTCTCTCTCTTTTACATGAGGTGGGGTATACTCCCCTGCCCTATTGACTTTGAGCTTTGAGTGGTATGACTTTGTCCAATGGGATGTTAGCAGATATACTCATGCCATTCACTATAAGAAGAACATACCCTCTGTAATCTTTGGTCCCAAGAGGATATCTGGAGAAAATTCTCCATAGGTCTCTCAAATTTCTGTGTTTTTTCTAAGCAAAAGGCATTGAGAGCTTTGTTCTGGAATATTATTGCCTAAATATGCATAGAGAAAATAGCCTTGGAGGTTAGAGACTATATTTCCCTCTAAGGCAGAGAGCAGATTTCTCACCAGAAAAATAAAGATAGCAGCTCCATCTGGGGCAACGGTTAAGCAGGGTTGCTAGGAGTCATTTTTAAAATATTGGGATTTCCTAAATTTAACGTTCTTTAACAATGACAAAGACCCATTAGGTGAGACGCATCCACCTGGGCCTGTCTCCACATAGCCTCCATGGAGCTTAAGGAGCAAGAGAAACCAAGAAAAATGTGAATCTCATGCTTTCCGTTGTGGTATGAAGATTTAAAAATACAATAAAATAGCCGGGCTCGGTGGCTCAGCCTGTAATCCCGCGCCTTTGGGAGGCTGAGGTGAGTGGATTGCCTGAGCCCGCGGGTTCGAGACCCGCCTGGGCAAGCGAGACCTCATCTCTACAATAAATCAAAAAATCAGCCGGG
>CAUYQG010107750.1:0-10685 GCA_963574415.1 Tarsius wallacei
GTGGTAGCACGCGCCTGTAGTTCCAGCTACTTGGAAGGCTGAGGCGGAAGGATCACCGCAGCCCAGCAGGTCGAGGCTGCGGTGGCCGGGAGCGGCCACTGCACTCCAGTCTGGGTGACAGAGTGAGATTCCAATTAAAAAAAAAAAAAAAAAAATTAGGGGGGGGAAACAAATAAATAAGGGTCAAGAAAAAAAACAACAACACTAGAATTATAAGAACTACCTAAGGAACACTAGAGCAGTTAAGCCCAAAAACCTGGTCTTGAGCTTCCCAGCAGCCAGAGTGAAGAGAGAATGATGGATTTATGTAGTTCTCATAGCCTAAAAGGAGCATAGACCCCAAAGAACAAGTTAATCTAGTCCTAATTTCTGAATATAATTTGAGGGTAGAGGTCTTTTCTTAAGAGGAGTTGAGTAATATAGTGAAAAAATCCTGATAGCACATCGATAAAACATACAGAAGAGTTCCGTTCCTTGAGTATGTGGCCTATAATCTACCTTGCAGTAACGTTACAGAGATATGTAAGGCTGCACTGTGTGAATACAAGTTAATCCCTTGCGGTCAGGATCCTGGCATTGCCAGACTGCCAGAATGTGGCCTCAAGTCCCACTGGGAGGCCAATAACTTCCTGATCAATAAAGAGAGCCATCACAAAGAATTTTACTTTGTTAAGCTGTCCTTGGCTGGATGCTACTGGTTTCGTTTGACTATAAGGTGTCACCTACCAGTCCTTCTTCAGGTCTTCTGAACCATTTGTGGTAGCTCCTTTCTGACTCCTTGTTCTCTGCACACCCTGTAACTGTCGGATTTTCCAGGGCTCCTGTTCTCTTCATCCTCTGTGCAATTTCATCAGCTCATGGCCTCACCTGCTGCCTATTTTCTGGTGACTCCCCAATTTATTTCTCCAGTTGACACTCTCTCCTGAGCTTCAGATCCAAAGGACTTCTGGAGAAGCACCTCAGATTCAATATAAACAAGCATCTTTCTCCAAACCAGATCCAGAAGCCTCGTCCTCCAGAGTGACCACATCCTGCAAAGTCTATTGGTCATAGGTGGATTTTCTTAGGCCACAACTAGGGAATGCAAATGCTGTGATTTTGGTCTTCTGAATTTTGTTCTAAAATATATTTATTCTGCCTGGCAGCAGAAACATTGTTTTTTTGTCAGTTCAAGACAAACTTTGCCAGTTTAGGGTTTCCCTTCTACCACCTCCTCCCTAGTGTTGCATCTACGTTCTATGTCAGTGTCTAAGTACTTGGGGGCTGGGGAGTGGTAAGTTCTGGCTCTTGGTCCCCATCCATGCTTAGGGCTCAGATAGCTGGATTCCTTCTGGCCCTGGTCACTGGCTCCAGATCCACTGGGTGACCCTGTGTCCTCCTCATCCCCACCTCTGTCCAGATATAGTGGCTCTTTTTTCAATTACTGCTGTACCTGCTGGAGACTTCAGATGCTTTCCTATGGATCTCTGGGACCCGGAGAAGCATGCTGGGGGCTTTCTTAGCCTAGAAGCATGTTGTCATTTCACCTGGTGGCTGCTGCGTCATCCTGGCACAGGAAATTCTTCTGCAGGTCAGAAATGGAACCGGAGACATGGATGTACTCTGCTCTTTGGTCCCCAATCCTGTCCAAAGGTTCACTTAACCCTCCCTCTCAAGTTCCCTTCTAAGGCTGACGTACTAGTGCTGGGTTTGGAGGCATTTTGCCCGGGTCTCTTCTGGGCGATATTTGCTTCCGTTTCTTGATCTTGTTTTCCTTGGACTCTTGTCCCTGATCACATGGGGATGTCGTTTAAAAACCTCATTTGATGTGGGAAACTCAAAAGTAGAGGACTCTTTTATTACTGTAGTAACAGCCCAGTTCTGAGGGCCAAGACAGGAGAACACATTTGCTGTTACCTGAATTGGGGTGAGGGGGAACAACGAACGCCAAGAAAAAAGCAGAGAATCAAAATTCAAAGTAGCATCCCTTCACATACCTCTCGAACATCTCTCCTCTCTGGCTCAGATATTTTTGCCTTGTGTCAGTTTTCTCTCTTACCTCAATTGCTACAATTTTAAAAAAGTCTTCCACAGGCTTTCCTTAAGCTCTTGATGCTGTAGCTCCAGTGGTTTACACCCAGTTGGTTACCTCTTACAGCTCTCCATGATGTTCCCTGCCTTTGGGACACATCAGAACCCCTGAGGTCTTGAGTACTGTAGTCTGGAGTTTCTGCCTCACCTACCCGGACGCCCTAGGGACGTCAGCGCCTGGCTAGGCCAGTGTCAGGCTGTGGATCTGAGCATGGGGCCTGCTTTCCCATCAGTGGGAATTGATTCATCTCAAAGCTCAGCGTAAACACCACCTCCTCAAGGACACTGGTGCTCTTTCCCCAGCAGCACTGGCTTCTGGTTGCCTTGTGGTGAGCACATCCTCCTTCAGAGCCAGCAAGGTTCTTGAGGGAAAGCCTAAGTCTCCCGCATCTTTGCACTCCCGAGGCCTAGCATGTTACCTGTGACGTGGAAGATGTTTGACTGAGCGAACAGTCTTTGGCAGGAGATGATACAGAAGCAAAGCTACCCATAGGCGGCAGGAAGGAGTTTCTGGATACCAGAGCTCAAGCATTTCCCTGTGTCTTCCTTCCTTTTTATCCTGCCCTTTTCTTTCCTACTTTGAGTCTGGGGTTTAAATTGTCCTACATATCCTGGTGGCCCTACAGCATCCTCAGATGGTAGCACTATACAACCTTTGTCTAAGTCACTAAGCATAGATTAAAATTTACATATGGTGTCTTCTGTAGGGCAGTAAGCATGTTTGGTCCTTCAACTCATTTACTGAGCAATTACTATGTCCAAAATACGTTGCTAGACATTGCGGGTATTATAATTTAGAGAGGTTTCATTAAGGCTAGCTAAAATCTTTGTGTGTATGCATTTTGTTTTTAGGAACAAATTATTCATCTAGAGTTCATTTTCCCCAGTGACTGGGATATACAAGCACTGTGGGACATTTGGTAACTGGGTGCTAATTAATCCTGAATATCCCTAACATTTAACAAGTGGCCTTAAGGCAGGGAAGAAGGGAGTAGGATAAAAAACAAGAGAAAATATGGAAATGTTTAATAAACCATATATATCCATAAAACAGAATACTCTGAAGTAGTTAAAATGAGTAAGGTAGATCTATATGTACCAACTTACACAGATCTTCCAAAAAGATTAAGTAAAAAAAGCAAATTGTGGGGAAAAAATACCATATGATAAAATTTATGTACTCCTTGCATATTTCTGTAAGTACATACATATTGTATATAAACTCATATAAAATGCTAAAAGGACATATATCAAACAGGTTATAGTAATACTTTCTAGGGATTGAACTGAGAGGTCAAGGGTGACTTTTGCTTTGTCTTATTAAAAACATTTACAAAAAGTACATATACGCCGGGCTCGGTGGCTCAGCCTGTAATCCCAGCACTTTGGGAGGCTGAGGCGAGTGGATTGCCTGAGCCCGCGGGTTCGAGACCCACCTGGGCAACTTGGTGAGACCTCGTCTCTACGATAAATCAAAAATATGCTGGGTGTGGTAGTGTGCGCCTATAGTTCCGGCTATTTGGAAGGCTGAGGTGGAAGGATAGTCAGAGCCCAGCAGGTCTGGGCGACACAGTGAAACTCCAACTCAAAAAACAAAACAAAAGTACATATAAACCACATGTATAACTAAAACCTTTTTTTTTTTTCCTAAAAAAAAAAGGAGATAAGTAAGGAGAAATTCAAAGACATAATACCATTGTGAAAAGGAAAATAAACCATTTGATTCTTCTCATTAAGTGATAGCTTGGTATATATTGCAAATTGATAAACTTTGGTATCTGCTTTCTTAAAAAAAAGCACCTGCAATCATAGTTCAGGCATGATGGGTAGGACAGACGCAGAGGAGGCAGAGGACCTGGGTCTTCTTCCTAATTCTGCCTCTATGTGGCCAATCATTTTATCTTGCTGAACCTGATTATGCAATGGTGATAACAATCACACTTAGGCCATAAAATTGTTGTGAAACAATTGTGAGATGGAATGGTTGGCCATGCACCATAGACTATGCAGTCGTGTTTTATACTATTATAAATGATATGCTGATATGCACAGAATGTATTCTAAAACAGGAATCCCCAACCCCTGGGCCACAGAACTGTACCGGTGGCCCAGGTGAATGGCATGGGAGTGGAGCTCCGCCTCTTAAGAGTCAAATCAGTGGTGGCATTAGATTCTCATAGGAGCACAAACCCTATTGTAATTGTGCACATGAGGGATCTGGGTTGTGTGCGCTTTATGAAAATCTAATGCCTGATGATGCCTCTCCACTTCTCCTCACTCCTCCCTAGTCCACGGAAAACCTGTCTTCCATGAAACTGGTCCCTGATGCCAAAATGTTGGGGACCACTGCTCTAAAAGTCTCTGCTGAGGGAGACCAAGATTAATCGCTAAGTCGAAAAATACGACCAAAGCTGGTTTAAAAGTTAGCGTTTATTAGACAAGTCACAAGAGATTTGCAAATTTTATGGGTTACTTGGAGCCAATTTTGAAGACTGGTAGCTTTTTTCTTCCTGGAATGTTGACCGTGCTCAATTTGTTGCCCAAGTAGTGCAAGTCAGTCTACTCAAGGAATTTAAACAGATTATAATTGCAACTTAAACTAGAAATAAAACTCAAAAACCACACAGCAGTCCAAACCCAAATAAAATATTTCTGTTGTCATCACTTGAGATCATTTCTACCTGAGATAATTTGTATGCAGTTATCTGTTTAGGAATTCATATGAAAAAGAGTTAGAATCATTTAAGGTAACAGAAATGTTAATCCCAAACTTTCTATAGCAATGCAAACACAAAATTACCTGGTCCTAGTGATGCATCTGGCATCAAAATAACACATTTAACAAGATACATACAGTACACTTAAGCCTCCAGGACTTGAAGTGAGGCAGCGAGCCACAGAAAGACTACTTTTTGTCCATGACACTCCCACATCCACATTTTGTCTTTCAAATGACAACTACATGGAAGGCCAACATATTAACAGAAAGAATGGGATACAACATTTAATGCAATCAGCATGTCAATCAATAAGAAAAATGACATTATTTTCATAAACACTTGAGACTGGGTTTACAAAAGACAGAGCTGTTGCATGTAGACCCTATCTCTGCATTTTGTGTCAGTGGGAAAGTCCGGACCCGCACTGAGAAACGTAGCAGTTCCTCGGAAGCTCACCTTGAACACCAGGAAGCTCTTCAGTTTACCAGAGATGGCCTCATTCTGGCATCTACACAAGAAACAGTTAACCTGGCACTGATGTTTGCTAGTTTCAATGTTTTAAAATGTTATAAGCAGCAAATTTGAGCATTATTTTTAATCTGTTAAAACATTTAAAATATTAATTTAGGATCTCAACGACTATCTGAACACTATCACTGTGAGACCTGAAGTGAATTATTGATGTCTTGTGTGAAATCAGGCTTTCTGAAACTCCACTTGAGTCTGCCAGGAGTCCCCACTCTCCTTGGTTGTCCACCCTGCCACCTGGCTATTTTTCTCTTACAAACACTTGTTCTGTGCCTGGCCCAAGGTGACATTTTTACCCTGCATTCTCTCCCTCTCTCACAATCTCAGTTACCATTATGAACAGTGACAAATCCCAAATAACTATTTCGAGCTCATATTTCTCTCTCAAGCTTGATTTAGATCCATAGCTCCACTTGGATATTCTACAGGCATGTTAAAGTCAAAATTAACTCACAAACTGATAAACTTTTGTACCTGCTGCTTAAAAAAAAAATCTGCAGTCATAGCTCAGGCATGATGGATGGGACAGGTGCAGAGGAGGCAGAGGACCTGGGTCTTCCTTCCTCCTGGTTCTGCCTCCTATGTGGCCAATCGCTTTATCTTGCTAAACCTGACTATGCAAAGGGGACAACAATCACACTTAGGTCACAAAATTGTTGTGAAACAATTGTGAGATGGTGTGGTTGGCCATGCACCACAGACTATGCAGTCCTGTTTTTTTTTTTTTTTTTTTTGAGTTGGAGTCTTAATCTGTCGCCCAGACTGGAGTGCAGTGGCCGCTTCCGGTCACTGCAGCCTCGACCTGCTGGGCTCCAGCGATCCTTCCGCCTCAGCCTTCCGAGTAGCTGGAACTACAGGAGCGTGCTACCAGACCCGGCTAATTTTTTGATTTACTGTAGAGATGAGGTCTCGCCAAGTTGCCCAGGCAGGTCTTGAACCCGTGGGCTCAGGCAATCCACTCACCTCAGCCTCCCAAGGCGCGGGATTACAGGCTGAGCCACCGAGCCCAGCTTGCAGTCCTGTTTTATACTATTGTGAATAATATGCTGATATGCATAGAAGAATGTACTCTAAAACAGGAGTCCCCAACTAAGCTACTCACTCCCCTCTTGAACTCACTATCTCAGTAAATGGGACTGTTCACCTACTACCTAACTCAAGCGATCTAGAAGTCATCTGGTTTCTCCCCTTTTCCTTGCCACGTAGTTAGTTGAGATATCCTACTGATTCCACCTCCTATGTGCTCTCTGAATCTGTTCCATCTTTTCCATCCCCACTGCCACGATGCAGCCTCTCCACAGGGATTACTGATCCCAAATAACTGCCCGACTTACAAAACATATTTTGATTACATCATTTATTTGCAGAAAAAAAAAAAAACAAACCTCACTGTCTCTGCATCACATTGAGAATGATTTGAAGTCCTTCCTGCCCGCACTTGGTCTGTGACTCCATCCACCCTATCACTCGCCACGCCCTCCCCTTGATGTCCCATGCTTTAGCTGCCTGACCCACCCTAATTTTCTGAATATCCCAATGCTTTCACCCCGCTGAGTCTTTGCACATGACATACTCTCTGCAACCCTCCTTCACCCCTTCTTCAACTAGCTAGCTCCTGCTCCTCCATCAAGACCCAGGTGGCATCATCTCCCCAAGAAAGGCTTCCCATGCCCTCTCCCCTGGGCACCTTGTGTTAGCATTCTCTTTTGTCATAGCACTTATGCACTGGAAAGTAATGGTGTCCTGCATGAAACTGAGTTTCTCTCTCTGGTCTTCATCCCAAAATGGGGCCTGGGACACAGCAGGTATCCAATAAATGTTTTAGGAAAGTGAGAATAAAAGGCATGACTCAGAAGCCAATAAATCACATAGAGGTCTATTAACAAAACATTAGCTGGGCACAGTGGCTCACGCCTGTAATCCCAGCACATTGGAAGGCAGAGGCGAGAGGAATGCCTGAGCACAGGGCTTTGAGATCAGCCTGGGCAACTTGGTGAGACTTTGTCTCTACAATAAATCAAAAAAAATTAGCTAGGTGTGGTGGTGCACATCTGTAGTTCCAGCTACTTGAAAGGCTGAGGCATAAGCATTTCCTGAGCTCAGCAGATTGAGGCTGCGGTGGCTGTGATTGTGCCACTGAACTCCAGCCTGGGCGACAGAGACACACTCCAATTCAAAAGAAAAACAAAACAAAAAAAACCCACACTAACCCTAAGGCTATGACTTCCTAGTGAGCACTTTGTTCTACAGATCTTTTACATTTGCCTAATTCAAACTCAATCTTTTGGCAGTTCCTCAAAAAGTTAAAAATAGAATGATCATATGATCCAACAAAGCAACTCCTAGTTATATAACATACTTGTACACAAATGTTCATAGCAGCATTATTCACAATAACCAAATGGTGGAAACAACCCAAGTAGCCATCAGCCCGGCTGAGTGAATAAACAAAATATTATACATCCATACAATGGAAAATTATTTGGCCTCAAAAAGTAATGAAACTCAGATACATGCTACAATATGGATGAATCTAGAAAATTGAATGCTAAGTGAAACAAGCCAGACACAAAGAAATACTGTATGATTCCACTTATTTGCAGTCCTAAGAACAGGCCAATTCATAGAGGCATAAAGGAGAATACAGGTTACTAGGGGCTGGGGGAGGAGGGAATGGGAAGTTACTATTAAATGGGTACAGTATTTCACTTTGGACGATGAATGAGTTCTGCAAGTGGTCAGTGATAAATGTTGTACAATGTTGTAAATATACTTAATGCCACTGTATTATACACTTAAAATGGTTAAAATGCTAAATTTTATGTTATGTATATTTTATCACAATAAAAGATGCGGGACAATTTGATACATGAAAGTCTATTCTGGAAGGTTCTGATTATATCCCTATCCCCAGCCCAGCACAATGCAGATCCCTTAAAAACTGCTCACTGAATGTTTTCTGATTGGTAACTCAACAAAGCGTTTTCACTCCGATCTCTGGTATCATCCGTCTAACGATCCTAGAGCCACAAATAACTTCTGTAACACATGAGTCTAATGGTTTGATCAACCGGAGAGACCTTAACTTCTGTGGAACCAGAACTGTCCACAGTCACCCAACACTGACTGCAAAACCCACGTCCTGTTGAACTACTGTTTGGTGTTGGGGGCTGAATTTTACAAGTTTACAACTTGTTTCACCAGGATGTTAAAGAACTGAGCTGCCTTCTTAAGGCCTTTATAAATAGTTTGCTACTTAAAATGTATAGATTAAAATTCTGTATATAAAGAATTACTTAAGTTAAATTATCAGACATCTGTAAGTTAAAAAAAATTAGGACCAAAACATGCATAAATATGACATTTGCAAAGAAAGTATGAGTTATAACTTCATGATAATAAGCACTGTCAACAGCAAAGAGGGTTGAAGGAAGAAGTTCAAGAAGAGCGAATATGAAATACTTAGCTAAGAAGTGCCCTAACAGAAATATTCTATAGCGGCAAGGCAGACAAGCTAGAGGGAAAAACTGTACCAAAAAACATGAGCAAGACCTTCTGACTGGTGTGCTGGATGACCAGATGCTAACCATGGGAGCACAGCACAGCATCTCCTGGCCTTTCCCGTATGTCCCCTCCCCTCCCAAAGGAATATACATAGGCGGATATACATAGGATAAAATGTTGCTGGGCTCAGTGGCTCAGCCTGTAATCCCAGCACTTTGGGAGGATGAGGTGAGTGCACAGCCTGAGCTCGTGCATTCAAGACCAGCCCCGGCAACTTGTCGAGACCTCGTCTCTACAATAAATAAATACAAAATTAGCCAGACTTGGTAGCGTGCGCCTGTAGTTCTGGCTACTTTGAAGGCTGCGGCGGAAGGATCGCCGGAGCCAAGCAGGTCGAGGCTGCGGTGGCCAGGAGCGTGCTACTGCACTCCAATCTGGGCGACAGAATTAGACTCCAACTCAAAAAAATAAAAAAATAATAAATATTAACAGTAAAAAAAAAAAAAAGTTAAGCAATCAGGACAGTGCCTGTGCATGGCAGATGTTTACCCAATACCCCTTGCTGTTCCATTTCATACTCATGACACAGGGAAAGCATTCACTTCAAGCACGGCAGCTTTCTAGTCACACTTCCTGAGGCAGTCATTCTTTGTCGTAAGGTAGGTCATAAGTCACAGAGATATGACTGACAATAACGTAACAAGAAAAATCATGAATGTTAATAGAAAAAATATTCACAAAGGACATTCTTTGTGCTACAGAAATGGCCTTAATTTTCTATTTTTTAGGCACTCAAATCTTCATTTGATATTAGGAGAAAGCAGAGTAATATTTTTATCCCTGGGTATATTTGAGATGAAAATAAGTGACAAAAGTAGGTTAGAATCAGTGAGTTCTGAATGTAAGATGTCTTATATTAGGTTATAAATTCTGACAAGTACCAGAGTCTGCTAAAAGTCTCTGGAAATCCCAATTTGTTTAGTTAAAAGCAGCAAGGTAGGCAATAGTTGGGGGTATCCTTCATATGTCTAGCTATCTTCATATGTATGCCTTAGATAAAAATTGAAGGCGGTGGCAACATGTTCCTATTCTTTTTGCTGGGTCTGATTTCACAAAAAATATCTTCTTCCCATACAGATACACTCTTGGTATCCTCTGGAAAACGTTTTAATTCAAAGGATGGCAGGGTCCTTACGGAAACTAGAGTATTAACTAGATGTCACCTGGGAGTTTGTGATTTTCTGTCTATTCTAGTGCAGATGCAATTTCTCTCCCTAGGTCACAAGTTTTTGGTAAAAATGACTTAAAATGTGTTTTTTCTATCTAGTACACTAAGCAGAAACCACTTGGCAGTATAATGCTGATTAAGTTTCTGAGTTTTCTGGGATAAAATTGTTAGCTATTTTACTAGGTAACAGATAAACAAAAAAATGCAAAATACAGTCTTAATTCAGTAACTACGCATGCATTTGTGTGACATCTATGTATTAGTTTCCCATAAACTGTCATAAAAAATTTAAAGTTTAATTAAACATGAATATTAGGAAAAAATACCCTTTCACAGTTTGGAATAAGGTGAATAATACATGTTTCCTTTCCAAATGTTCTTTTTCTAGTAATTTCTAAAATATTCTTGGCTGGATGTGGTGGCTCACACCTGTAATCCTAGTACTTTGGAAGGCTGAGGCAGGAGGATTGCTTGAGACCAGGCTAGACAACATAGTAAGACCTTGTTTTCACAAAAAAAAAAAAAAAAAAAAAAAAAAAAACGTGGGCGGGGTTGTTTTACAACCAACAAATAAGACGGATTTGGTAGAATAAAAAGTGCACCCCAGGTGGTGGGGGTTGTTGTTAATTTTCATC
>CAUYQG010107753.1:0-20816 GCA_963574415.1 Tarsius wallacei
AGAGGCCAGTTAAAAGGTAAAACAAGAACAAAAAATTAGCAAGGATGAACAAATTTGCCCAAGGATTGAAAAGTGGTATATTGTAGTGATTATCAGGTTTTGAACTTGATGACTGGAAAAATGTTTTTGCCAGTAACAGAATAGATAAATCAGGAGGAGATGATGACACATTGAAATGACAAAAATACATGAAGGTGGAACTGGCCACCAAGATTTGTAAAAATGTCAGAACTACAGATTTATCCAGTGTGAAGTTTATGGTTAGATTTAATAGAATTGTTATTCCTAAAGTGTGAGGACAAAAAAGGAAGCAAGGGAGAACCACGTAGGACACATGAATTTAAGGAACAGAGAAGAAAAATGAGCTAGAAAAAGAAACAGAGAAGATGTGGTCAGAGTAAAAAGGGAATCAGAATAATGAGTGTCATGAAAGCAAAAACTTAAGGACTTAAGGACCAGATTTGAGTCACTTATGCCAAGAGGCAGAGAAACATTAAGTTGGTTGAAAGAAGTCCAGGGTGCTGGCTATTCAAGGTCATGAGGCCGGTGGACTTGGATTAGATGAAGAGGAAAACTCAGGCAGGTGCCAGAACTACTTAGGAGAATAAGAGCCTACCAAGAGATTGGTAGAACTCTGAAATTAATAGAGAGTGTAGTGTAAATGGACACAGTAGACTTTAATAGGAGGGTCTGCTGAGTGACTATGGAGGAAAGTCAGGGTTTGAAGCTTTAGGTAGGGAGCTGGAAAGCATTGGAGGAGAAAGTAGGATTTGACTCAGGTAGTAATAGCCTTAACTGAGAAATTAGGGAGACGTGATGTCAACTAAAGACATCGGCATGAGACGGAGGAGACGGCTATAGACTAGTGGACCCCCGGAGCTTAGGAACTCCACGAGTTGTGATGACAGAGGTTGGTGGAAGATTGGATATGGAGCAGCTGACAAGGGAAGTGTCAAACTAAACTTCACGGCAGATGGTGGAGGAGGAGGTGGTCATGAAAGACTATTCGGGAGGCATGGATATAGGCATGGTGGATGCAGGAGTTGGCAATGCGCTGAGGGCATGCCTTTGGGGAAAAAAGGCAGTGTGACTTGTCCTGTTATTACCATCAGAGGTTTGAGAGGGACTTACTCTGAAAACTTACCTCCCTGTACATGGCATTCTCTTAGCTTCCATGGCACAGAAAATGGTGGAGGGAACAATAGTCATATATGCTATTACAAATTTTTGCTGAGTGTTTCACTGGGTGTACAATTTAAAATGGCTCTCTTGAAGGAATTTGCAGGAAGACAGGTTAAGATGTGTTCTTTCTGTCTTATTTATGGAATTTTGGCTATGGGAATAAAAATTAAGAGATGCACAGAAAAGTATGATTGCAAAAAGTCTGGCAAAACTGATAGACTGGATATAAAGGATGAAGGAAGCAGAGAGGTGCATGATAATTTCAAGGTTATAAATCTGGAGAACTGAGAATTAGAGGATGTTATTGAATGTAATACGTGAAGTAGAAGGATTTAAAGACTAAAAAAGGGGGGTGATAATCAGGAATTTGGGGGACATTTCCTTTTTGACAGCAGAAAAAGATATTCTAACAGTTTTCTATTACCTTCACAATATTTGTCCCATATCTGCATACCATCTATGCTCTTAAAATTTCTTTTGATCAACCCATTTTTTAATTCTAAGTATTTTCTAGTGACAATGAAATCTTGAATTTGATGGAAATTTTCATGTTTTCCTAAGATTCTCAGATATAAATACAGGAAAATTAAAGATATTAATGTCCAATTTTTAGAAAATTGTGTCTTATATTAGAGAGAAGCTTGAGATAGAACTTTAGTCCAGAGTGACAGTTCAAACATATTTGATGAGAACAAAATTATTGGAGAAGCTAAATACCCTAAGTGATTCAGTAGAGAAGGAAGGGTTGCAGGATTTATAAGGCAGTAACTTTGTGAAGACTAACCAAAATAGTCATAAAGTACTTGGCATATTGTGATCAATAAATGATAGATGATCAAAATGTGGATGAGGATGATAATGAAGTTATAACTGCTTAAGAAATAGACAGACATGACTATACATTCTAGATCCAAGGAGGAAGATCTGGAAAAATTGTTTCCAGGGAGAGGATATAGGACTGAGGCAAATTTTCCTTTAGGGAGTAGGGAAGAGCTTCTCAACTCTAGTAGTGAAGGAGGTCGATGTTTCTGGAGATAAATAACGCATCCTCTTCCAGAACTGCAGGGAGGAAGAGGAAAGGGATGGGATAGGAATCTGCTGAAATGGTAGTAGGGAGCATTTTGGAAAGAGGGTGCCTGAAATTAATTTATCCGAGGGAACTTGGAGTGATGAGACAAGATGAGAGTCCAATGAGGAAGGAAGGGTGCTCATGCCCTCTGAATATCCTGGATTTATTCTTTAGGGAATGGCACTAGGCTAATGTCTTAGGTACTGAACTTGAAGTTGGGTACCATGGCACACACTGATAATCCCAGCTACATGGGAGGCTGAGGCGGGAAGATGGCTTGAGCCCAGGAGATTCAGTCTAGTCTGGGCAACATAGTGAGGAACCGTTAAAAAAATTCTGTACATAACTCAGGCTTGATCATTTGAAACCAGTCTAGTGTGTTACTTGAAACACTGAAGAGTAAAGATCATAATTTCAGATATAGGGCTAGTTGAAAAGTCATGCCCCCTAAAAGCCTCATGAACTTTGAAGGGTAGGTATGCATTTTACCTCCAAGCTGAGGAATTCATGGATTTACCTTTTAAGAAATAGTTAACAATAACCTGGTCATGATTAGGAATTCTGTAGCCATATTTTCATTTGTGTGTATGTGCTGGGGTTGGAAATCTGTGCTCTGTGCTCCAGAATCACCCAAACTCATCAAATGTGACTTCGTTCTCCAGAATCTGAGATGTCTTTACCTTGTTCTTGTTAGACAAAGGTAAACTGGGTCTGCTCTCTGTGTGGTCTGGGTGAAAGTTCCCAGTGCCTGAGTAGGGTTTCCCAAGTGTCCAAAACTCCCTGAGAATCAAGCCCTGGGGATGAGTTCCTTCAAGGTCAGTCACTACATTTTCATTCCAAAGATTTTCTTGTTCTTGAAAAGGACCAGGCAAAGGGAGGGGTCTTTGATTTGAAGCATCTTTGCCTTTGGCCCAGGCACCCATTGCCCCATCAGTTTGATTCCTGCTCTGTAACCACAAAGACAAGGATGATGGATCTCCTTTTGGAACACAACGCGGTTTGCTTGGAAAAACATCCACTTTAGACAAACAATAAAAGCAGCCCAAGTGGGGGCCTTGGCTGCTCTCCTGGTGTTACGCTCCTGAATATGCCTCTGGTGCTTGGCAGCAAAAATTTTCTGGTTGCACAAAACAGCAGACCACCCTTTGGGAATCGCCGTCCCCTGTCCTTGTTGTTCAAAAACATAACTTGGAATTTAAGTTCTTAGCCCAAAACAGGATGCAAATTTGTCTGTCTGAGTCTCAGTTTCTATGTATTGTAAAAGAGGATTAAATAAAAATCTACTAATCTCCGGGGGGGGAGATTGTGGGGGAGATGACAGAACAGATGCTGTGTAAACACAGTTCTATTATGTTGAAAGATATATCAGCTCAGCCACGCAGGCTTTACTGATCTCCTTTGTTAGAAATCATCTATCCTTTCAACTATTGCTACACTTTGCTTTTCCCTATGGTGTGCTAATCAGATTTTATCTGTTTTGTTTTGTTTTTTTTTGAGTTGGAGTCTCACTCCATTGCCCAGGCTGGAGGGCAATGGCATGTTCACCGTTACCCCAGCATCGACCTGCTGGACTCCGGCAATCCTTCTGAGCCTTCCAAGTAGCCAGTACTACAGGCGTGCGCTACCACCCCCGGCTACTGTTTGATTTATTGTAGAGACAAGGTCTCGCCAAGTTGCCCAGGCCGGTCTTGAACCCATGGGCTCAGGCAATCTTCTCACTTCTGCCTTCCAAAGTGCTAGGATTACAGGCTGGAGTCACTGTACCTAGCCAGGCACCTTTTTTATATGTTTATCGGCCATTTGAATATGGATACAGGCAATCCGTTGGGCTCAGGCAATCCACTCTCAGGATTACAGGCTGAGCCACTGAGCCTAGCCTTATCTAGTATTTTATTTACTTCTATGTGTCTTGATTTTCCTTCTACCTTCTAGACTGTAATTTCGTACTGGCACAGACTGTCTTATTCAACTTTGTTTTCCCCACAATTTATGTGTGTGTGTGTGTGTGTGTGTGTGTGTAATTATTTTTTCAATCTATTCCTATAATCTCCCACTTGGGTAGACTTATTCTTCTATTCACATTTTTACTGAATATTTAGTAGGTGTTGGCTATACTGAAAATAAGCTAATTTTTAAAATCACTGTGCTACTTGTGCTATGGTTGTTTAATTGCATCACAAAGTAGTAACTATTGTTTTTATACTCTTTTTTATAGATGAAGAAACAGAACCAAAAGGAGTATAAGCAACCTTCCAAAGGCCATTTAACTTGTAAGTGACTGAGCCAAGATTCAAATCACCGTGTTCTTAACCACTAGACCTTACTGCCTCTGGGTGTTGCCTCCCAAAATTAGATTAGGTAAGCCAGGATGAAAAACATATGGCCCCTGAATCAAGCCCTTCATATTCTTGTAAATACACAGACCTACAGATACACCATAAGAATACAACCTGATTGGGTATAGTGATGGAACTGTGTAGAAAGTCCATCAACACAGAAAAAGAGCGGTCTCCAGGTGACAGTGATCATTGGGAAAGAACTTAGGTAGAATGCAGATTTCCTCCATTTGACAGGACTTGTCTCAATATCAAAAATAGCTCTCTCAGTAGGGAAAATAAGTAGATTTTAGAGACCATCTTCCAGTTCACCTCCTTTATTGCAAAAGAGGAAACTGAAATAAAGAACTCAGGAGACTCACTCAGCATACACAACTAATTAATTCTACATCCAAGACAGGACAGAAAATGCTGTCAAACTTCTGCAGCAATCCTGAGTCTTCCTGAATATTCATTTGGAAGAAAAATCAGACAGAAAAAAAAGAAACTAAAGGAGACATTAGAAATAATAATGCCCTTACAAGACCATTAGGAATATAGAAAAACCAGGGAAGAAACAACTTGTTATACTGGCATCTCTTACTTTAACAAAAGGTAAAAATAAAAAAAAGCATAAGACTTTCTCTTTTTTCCCCACTTCCCCCTCCTCTTCTCTCCACCCCCATGCCAACCACCCCTCCTGTTTCTACAGATGCTTCCATAAGAGAGCTGTGAGACTGCTGGGCTTGGAGGTGTGTGTGCCTTAGACGCCGTCATGGCTTCATCAATTGCTAGCTTTCTCTGAGAAAATAAATCCAAGTGCTTATTGCACTGTCAAAAGTTTACCTCAGGCTTTCACTGTCTATTTCAGCTAAAACAGATGCTATCTGGAAAGGTAGAATATTGTAAAAGCCAGTTAATTCTCTAACGATTTTATTTATAACCATTTAGGCAAATTTCCTTGACTTTTCCATGCTCCAAGTTCATTTTGACCACCGTCTTATGTTACGGTGATTCTCTCTGCCTGGGTTTCCTCCTCATTTCCACCCATTTATTTCTTTGCTCTTCACCCTGGAATTCCTCCAGTAGGAATTCCATCTCTCCCATGAAGTGTGTCCGAGTGAGAGTTCCCAAAGTGAGTTCTATGGAAGATGATTTCCTGAGATGCCTCCTGAAAGCTGGGTTCCACAGTCAGAGGAACTTGAGAAAAGCCTCATACTATCTCTTGTCTGACCTCTGGAATTTCTAATCTGTACCTCAAAATTTAGCAGTCAGTCATTTGCTGTATGTGTAAGAAGTGAACCAAGTATGCACAGTGCTGGACACTGAAGTTGTAAGTGTTTCCTCATCCTAAGTAAGTCTTGTCTGTTTACCGTCTCCCCCACTTTTCTTTGAGACCTGTCATCCAGGCTAGAATGCAGTGGTGCAGTAGCTCAATCATGGCTCACCGCAGGCTCAAACTCCTGAACTCAATAAATCCTACTAGCCTCAGCCTCCCTAGTAACTGGGACTGCGGGGACATGCCATCACATCTGGCTATTTTTTTTTTAATTTTGTAAAAACAGAGGTCTCAATATGTTGCCCAGGCTAGTCTTAAACCCCTGGTCTCAAGCAATCCTTTCACCCCAACCTCCCAAAGTGCTGGGATTACAGGTATAGACCACCACACCCTTCCTGTTTACTCAGATCCTATACTTCTGGAAAGCAAGGACAGGTTCTATTGTAGTGTTATACTGTTATTTATACAGAATATAACGCTGTGGGAATAACAGAGACTCAATTAATGATTTTTGTTGGTTCTTTGGTTAACTAAGTAAACGTGAGCTCGCTTTTACCAACAAAAAATGCTTTTATCTTATCCTTGAAAACTACTCAGCAAGAGATCATAGCTTTGACCTTACTTTGTGGTATTTCTAACAAAAAAAAAACCCTTTACAGAAAGTCTGAAATGTATCTGCATGTTGTGACTGACTTAAATAGCAATATTCAGCATCAGAAAAAACACCAATTTTTGGAATGTCTTCCAGAAAAAATAGTAAGGAAAAACATCACAATTATCCCTATTCTATTTGCCACTGCAGAAACCCATCCTCTGTCACTCTATTTGATGTCTAGCCACAATCGTATGTGACTTGGTTGAGTTCATGAACTGAATTTGGGTTGATCTCATTAACTCCCTAAATAGAGAAAAATACTTTTTCTCACCTGACCAGCCTTGACTAAAAGGCATCTTATGGTGAAGACAATGCAAAAGAAAATGCAAAATGAGCAACGCCATTCTCCCATCACAGGATATCTACCTCGAAATCAGATTGCCACCCAATGATTAATACCGTCTGTCTAACGTATTCCTTATTTGGAGGCTGGGTGTCAGAAAAGAAGGATTTATTATATCACAAGATGTTCATGAACAAACTCCAGGGACAGATGTGGTAAAAATAGGATGTAAAGCATTTGGTGAGAATATCCCAGTTATTCTTTAAGGGACTTGTCAAACATTAAATTAAGTGAAGCAGAAGGGTTTTATGATTTTTTCTTCCCTTCCTTAAGTGGAATGTCAGAGTTATGTTACTAGAGTTAATGCTATCAAATTTGAATGCTTGAATGCAGCTCTGTCTTGAAGTATTTGTCAGGGAAAAAAAAGAAGGCTGTTTGAGGCTTGGCAGACACTTCACATACAAGTTATGAGAGAATAAACTATTTCCAAGTTGTACTACTGAAAGCTGAAAGGACCTATGGAAGATTTTGCAAACTATTATTATAGAAATTCAAACCGTAGAACTAGTACAAAATCTTGATTCAGAGAATACTTGAATTTAGCATTGCCCCTACCATGGCCTTTCTTGGTGTGTATAAATGGTTCTCTGTTATCTGAGGATGGTACCTGATGTCCTCTACTGCTGTAGAGTGCAGAATGAAAAATAATAAGGACTACATATTTCAAGTGTGTGTTGTATAGGTTGGCTGAGAATAGGACTTTCTTCCACTGTCATCATCCAATGGTAGAATGTAGGTATTAATAAGAATGGAATGGTGAGAGGGTGTGAGTTACCAGCTCCAAAAACCTGGAATGGAATTCCTTGTTACTGTTTGTTATTGGCCAGCCTCATCTGAACTGCCCTGTTTTCTCCTCCGCCATACCAGATCCTCTATCAAGGAAAATCCTTGTCCTAGGTAAAAACCTTTCTAGATTCCTCTAAAGGCAGAGAAGAGGAAGTAATGATGGGGAATAGTGTTTCCACTGAGTTGATCTTTCCTCACCACCTTGATAAATCCATTGAGAACATAGTTAGACCCACAGCACAGTGTGAACAGTTTTCCTCAAAGTGTGGCCTTGAGCAACCTGCATCAGCATCACCTAGCATGCCTTTGAAATGCATATTCCCAGGCTCTGTGCCAAATCTTCAGAAACAGAATCTCCGCGAGTAGGGTCTAGGAATATGAATGTTAGCAAATTCAAGAGACTTTGGTATCCCTTAAACGTCTGACTTGGGATTTGGGTTACCTGTATCACCTGTAGTTGCAACCAGGTAGACCAGATGCTTTCCTGAAGATTCGGCCATAGGAGAGGGAGGAAGGAACAGAGACTGAACCCTTTGGAATGGTGACTCTGTGGTCATCAAATATGTGGCTTAGGAAGTAGATGGAGGGCAGAGATTACAGACTGGTGGCCTGCAGGTATATTTTTTGGGGGGGGGACTACACAGCATTTAATATTTTTAAGAATTGACATGTCATTATACTGGGTCCTCTTTCATCTTCATCACTGCCTACTCATCCATACTCTTGCCTCTGAAGGCTCTTGGTCATCCACTCCTGGGAAAGGTGGCAATTAAACATTAAATGTCCCATTGTCTCCTTGTCTTTAAACAATGCAATATACACCTGTTCATAAAAGCTGGTGTTCAAGAGAACTGAACAGGCTTTTTGTTTTGGTTTGTCTTTAACCCAAGGTTACTTTTATTTTCCTGACTTACTGGAAGGCACCGACGAAATAGTACCTAGTCAAGTGTTTTAATGCAGTGTGTGCCTCAATAAGTAATTTTTGCATGAACAAAAAGGTAATGTGATACAGCTGACAATTTATTTTAGGGCTGTTTTCTCCTTATCCTCCCATCCTCTGAGCCCTTCCTAGCTTCGGTTTTCCCTACCACAAAATGGCTGAGGAGAATTTCCATGATCTGGGTCCCTCATTCTTCACCTGCTTTGGATGGGACAGGTGCAGCCCAGATTTCTCTCCATCTTTGTTGCAAATTCACTGTGAAATAAAAGCACAGCTTTCAGATCTATCTGAGAGGCCTTTATGAGTATATACTGTTCATTCCTGAATGTTTTCATATAAACATTTTAATTTGCAGCAAATCTGTTTGTTTGTTGTGTTTGTCAAGTTAATGTAAACTGTAGTCCATTAGGCCCTGAGATAAGTCTACTAAATATTTTCAGATGTTTTTTATTTCCTCGGCTAAGAGCTGGATTTGAACCAGAGCTCAGGGGTGAAAGGGCAATGTGTAATATACAGAGACATGGAATTTGACATATGAAATAAAATAATGTAATGTTTTTAATATTTTAGATGAAAAAGGCAGCAATAAAACATTGCTGAAGGAGGAAAACATGAATACCTGTGTATTTTAATTTTAAATGCCTGCAGATGTTGAATTTTAATCAGAGCATGTCAGATTCTGACTCTTACAAAGGCAAAAATGTGAGATCTGTTTTCTTGAATTGCTTCCACATTTCATGCCTCAGATTTTATTGCACATAGCACAGCATCATCATATATTTATGTAAAGTGCCAGCATCCATTGACTTAGCATGTTTGTGATGGTTAATATATAAAACAGTGAGCAATGAAGAAAAGTCCCCTTCCTTCTTCCTCTATGGATCGATTCTCTCTGTGACCTTGTGGTAAGGAAGGCATTTAACCCCTCTCTGCTTTAGTTTTCCTAATCGCAAAATAGGAGCCTCTATTCTTGTTTCTTCTTGAGCCCCTTGGGTGTATTGAAGCTGACCTGAACTAGTAACTGGTCGAAACACTTCTAATACAACACAGCAACCTTACATATAGATGCACGTGTGTGGGTATATTTATTAACAAGATTCAAAAAGAAAAAAGAAAACTAGTAAAATTGTACACATATTTGTGAGGTAGACTTTATTTTTCTGTTTTTGTATCATACCTCCTAAACACTTATAATACAACACAACAACACTCCTAAAACAACGTGAAAGCTGATGTGATGACCTTACATTGCACACTGAGATTCTATACTGGAAACAATGGATTTATAAATACATAATTGTGAGTGGAGAAACAAACTTACTCAAAATGCTTTTTCCTGTTCTATCGTTCAACACAACAACAATCATCACAGAGTATTTTTGTGACCTGATGTGGGAATGGTTTTCCCCACACACCAAGCAAGCAATCAGTTTTGCAGTAGACATCTGATAGATGTCTTTAATTCAATTCCAATGCTCTCTACCCAGAGATAACATCAGATACCACAGGTTGAAGGCTCAGTCTCCAAGACGGCCACCTCTTTCTTCAGATATCAGTTGCAAATCCAGATCTCCAGAACTTCTGACCAACCGGCTTCAAGTTGGGGTTCTCATGGCCCCCTTTTTGGGTTTGATTAATTTACTAGAGACGTTCACAGAACTCAGGAAAACTTACTTATGTTTACCAGTTTATTATAAAGGATATCACAAACAATACAGATGAAAAGGTGCATAGCACAAGGTATGGGGGAGCTTCTAAGACCTCCCTGGACACACCACCCTTCAGGAGCCTCTTGTTTGACTATCTGGCAGCTCTTGAACTGAGTCCTTTTTTAAAATGGGTTTTAAGCTTCATTGCAAGAACGATCTGTGATGCCTCCTTATATTTTTCTCTGAACATTTTAAAGGTTATAGGATTAGAAAAAGGATAAGCAGTTAATTTGGTTGAAGATCATTCAGCACAATGTCAATCCTCATCTTGCTCTTTGTTTTCTTGCTTGCTTCTTTCTTAAAAGATCCATAGTCATTAGGGTTGTGTAGCCTGATGATTATATGTCCTTGTCCCTTTTAAGTCTCTCCTCTTCCAGTTTCTTTTCACCGTGGGGTCCTCTTTCTGCCTTCTTCTTCCTCTTCTTCATTTTTTCCTTTAAAGCAGGATTTATTGGGAGGATAGAAAAACTCCCACAGTGGGAGGGGGCCCAAGGGGGTTGCCCCCTTCTGCCTTCCAAAAGAATCTGTGTTGGGTTGTTAGAAATAACCAATAGACTTTTGAGAAAAATGAAGCTGCAAATTAAATGCTGAATTTTCTGTAATGTAGTCTATTTCTTATTTTTAAATATTCAGAGAAGTCTTTCATATACACAAACGTTTAGTGGAAGAAAAAAAAGGGTGGCATTTCATATCCACAATGACTGGTCTAGAACAAGGACAACATATTTAGAGTAGCAGACCATCTATCTGCAGAGTGAATGGAGTTAGAAACAAGACTCGTATCCAGAAGTGAAGGAGAAAATCACAGAAGTTTCTATCCAACCCTTTCTCTTTTTCAAATCACCAATAGATTATGTATGTTTTTATACACTCCATATGCTTAATTTTATGTTAAAACAACTGCATTTTTTGACCCTTCAAAGATTTTTACTATATTATAATGGAGAGGGTTTTTGTTTGTTTGTTTTTCCACCAGAAATCTTCACAAGCATATTTCAGAGAAAAGTGAACAGAGTGAGAAATGATCACACTTCCCAGAGACCTCTGGGTACTTCCCTTGCACAAAGAAAAGGAGGACAAGATAGAGAGGGTCTCTGGATCCCTGACCCTGGGTATTCCTAGAGTGACCTGCACAGCTGATGGATAAGCATGGAAGTTATGCTGACTGTTTCTGCCTGGAAGTGTGTGAGAAGGCAAGGTAGAAGAACGATGGCATGAAGAGGAGTGTGCTGATGACAGACAAAGAATAATTCTGTAGCTATTGTGAGTGAAAGATTTAGAAGATAAAATAATATGTCCAGAAAGTCACCTGTGAAGAACTGTGTGAAACCTCTAGCCTGACCATCTAAGTATAGTATTTATTGACCTAGCGTAAAAATAATGCTATTCTTCAAGACTTCTGGAGTTGGATATCAAGCTTCTGGGATTATTTTAGTTTGATGATTGTGATACACACAACCAGACTAATCCATCCATGGCATGCACATCAAGCTTCAGTTCCTGTCTTTATCAAGCCCCCTGATTCTCAAAATTAGTTAATTTGTCATCTATCTTTATTCCCTTAACCCTTTCCACCTCCATTCTTGTGCTTCATAGGAATGTAGAGTCTCAGATGGAAACGAAGGGTAAAGGTAATCAGTATGAGCCTTCAATCTCATTTAATAATCTCTTCTTCATCCATCTAATATTAGCTGTTCAGTCACGGGAACATAGTAGACACGACATATAAGAAAAACAATTTCTCAGAGCTCCTGGAGAAAAGCTACATTCACAAAGTGAATATCTATGCATCCTGCTCTCAGCTGGTCCCTAAGCAACTCAAGTTTGCCCTTTGACACATCCTTGGTCATCTCACTATCCCTTTCTTCACAGCATCTAGTCCAAACTTTTATCACTTAAAAAATAATTCTGTCTCCATTCTCATTGCCATGCTGCTCTTTCAGGAGTTTCAATAAATAATCCTTGGTGATTCTAATGTATAAGGTATAAGGCTCATTAATGTTATTGACAAGTTGTTCTGAAATTCATATGGAAATACAGAGCAGCTAAGACAATCTTGAAAAATAAGCTGGACAACTTAATTTCCAATTTCATTGTATGTTTAAAAATGTATACAAATGCTAGTGCACTACTGTGTTTACCTGCAATAGGATTTTCTTCCTCAATGTCTTGTTTATGAGATGCATCCATATTGAAATATGTAGTTCCTGTTCATTCTTTCAACAATTGTCTAGTATTCATCTGTGTGGACATACCACAATTTATCCATCTATTCAGGGACATTTATGCCAGTTTTTTATTTTCTTTCCACAAATACAGAAAATCTTGCCGTGTTGCCCAGGCTGGTCTCAAACTCCTGTCCTCAAGCAGTCCTCCCCTCTCAGCCTCTCAAAGTGCTGGGATTATAGGTGTGAGTCACTGCACCTGGCCTTGTTAATGAATATTCTTATCCACATGTTCTTGCGTGCAGATGTGAGAGTTTCTCTGGCATGTATATCTAGAAATGAGATCCCTATGTTAATTTTCATATTTCCTGACTCAAGACATAAAGGAAATTTGAGTTGAAGGGAGTCAAAGCTCTAAGGTAAAATACTATATTCAGGTCCAACTTTACCACCCCTCCTTTGTTGAGTTTTAACTCCTAAGAGTAGTCATGTGTTTGAGAGAAGAGGGTGGCTGGGAGATTATACATTTGTGTGCAGTCTGCAGTAGGATAAAGTGTAAAAAATGGTGACTCACTCTATCAGTGTTGTGTGTAGTTTTGTGTGGTCCCTTTACACTTCATACCTGGATAATTGTAGCAGGCATTCTTGACTCCACTTTGTCTCACTTAAATTCATTCTTTCAGATTAGTCTTTCTAAAATCATCTTAATTTTGTTTCTTTGGTGCTCAAAAACTTATTTATAAAATAAAATACAAAGTTGTGCTTTAAAGTCTTCCCCAGGTAAATCCCAACTTGTCTTTTTCTCTGGGCCTCTCCCAAAAGGTTTCTTCTATAATTAGACAATTAAATTCTCCTTACCCCAAATAGCTCTTCTACTTCCTGAATTTCCATGTGTACTTTAGAACTTATCTTCCAATGTTCTTTCTTTTCTTTTCAATTGTATGAATTCTGTTAATTCTGAAAGATAAATTTACATTCCACTTTTTCTACATAGCCTCTCATTAATATCCCCACACTGGCATGGGACAGCCATTCAATATTGCTGCTTCTTGATGGAGTGGACTGTTCTAGGAGGTGGTGCATTCTCTGTCCCTGGAAATATTGAGGATGAGGTTGTTAAAGGGATTCTGTATGGAAGGAACTAATGGGCCTTTCAGCGTTAAAAATTCCCTTTGAAGATAATTATTCTATGACATCTACTATGGATGCTTTGAATTATAATTTAAATTATTATTTTTTATCCTCCTCATAAAGGTGGTCAATGATGATGCAATTTCATTGAAACAAGCTTGTAATCTGAAGTTCTGTACACTTCTCAAAGAAGATACTAAATATTTTCAGAAGCACAACTAAAGTGATTTATTTCACTTATATTCTTTACTTTTTTTTAATCTTAACATGTGTGGAAGAGTACATTTTCTAAAGCTAGCCACAATAATATTTTCATCTCTCACATTTTTCTAGAAGCTTGTCATTCTCCCATCAAGACTGAAAATCAATAACCTCTTTCCTTGGAACTGGAGGGGGGGTGCTTTATGACTGCTCCTTCCCATGGAACACGGCAGAAGTGACGTTTTGTGAATACGAAGTGTCACACACTTCCACATTATTCTTTCAGAACTCTTGTGCTTGGAACCTAGCTACCATGCTGTGCGGAAGCACAAACCAATCCACATAGAAAGAGCCCCATAGAGAGGTCATGCCTGGAAGGCTGAGGTGGAAGGATCGCTGGAGCCCAGCAGGCTGAGGGAAAAAAATAAAGAGCCCCATGGAGAGGTCATGCCTACTCCAAAGCTAGCAGGCCAGGTGAGGTGCCAGCTGACAGCAAGCATTCATTGCCAGGTATGAGAATGAAGACACCTTCAATGATGTCATCCTCTGGTTACTGAGTTACCCCCATCCTGAGTCTATCTAGCTGCAACCCCAGGTTTGTGATGCAAAGACAAAACACTGCTTCTGTGCCCTCTCTTATTTCCTGACCCACAGACTCTATGAGCACTATACAATGATGCTGTACTTTGTTACATTTTGGGATGGTTTGTTAAGCAGCAATAGAAAATAGCACAGCATATCCTGGCTGTTTCATGAACTTACTTCAGCAACTTCTATTTAAGCCGTGGGTCTAGACGACAAGGCTGACTGAATGACTTTCAAGGTGTTGCGATATTATCCGGGTTTCCATTTATATCTCACCCTTCATGACTAAAGTGTACTTATTCCCGATCTTCCCTGGAGTAGAATTATAGGAATGTCTTGTAAGAAATATTTGCTGTTCGAAAAAGTTTCTATTTTTTTACTTCTTCAGTAGATCTCAGCAAGTACATTTCTCCACAAACAAGTATTAGTCAAAAGTCAGTGTGTCTATGTTAATATCATCATCTGCAAGTAAGTGAGTAAGACTTTCTTTTGTTCAAAGAGCTTTTAGCAAATTAAGTATTAGCTGCTTTTTAAATTTTTGTTTTAATATCTTGTGAAAATAATGGCAAGGCAGTGTTAAACTCTTGAGTTGTTCTTTGGCCGAAGAGAACTGATTAAAGTGGCCCCTTGTCTGTCTACTTACATTGTTATCATTTTGTTACACTACGCTGTCCTGTAATTACTTTTTGAGGACACAAATGAAGGGTGAGAACACAATGTCATACACTTGGGGTTCCTTCCCAAATCACTCATGGCTTTCACCATGTTTGTTTCATTGTCAGTAATAATTACACGATCTTTTTCTCAACTGATTGTTTCATTCTATAAATATTTCTTCAATCAGATTCACTAAATTAGCTGTATGACACGCAGAAATCTCTTGGCAACCAAGTAAAGCAGAAGCCGAGTTGAATTTTTCATTAATCTCTGGGTCTGTCAAATGTAAAAAAGACTTCTGGTTCATCTGCATGTGATGTACAAAAATATACAGAAGTGTCATATTTAATAATATTACTAAACTTTTTGTGCACAATGGAAATATAATACAGAAACCTTTTCTCCTCTGAATAACTTGTTTTATAGAAAAAAACTTTGTTTCTTAGGATATATAACTTAGGCAAATCTCCATATTTTGTTACTCTCACTTTTACTAGATTATTTCAAAGATAATTTTACTTAAAAATGTAGCATCCATAAAGTTTAAAAAAAAAAAATTAAAGCGTTTTTTTTAGTTTGACCAGTGGAAAATACATGATTTAAGTGATAGTTTTCACAACACTTTTCTTCACATTTTCTATACTCTTTATTAGATCTGGAATCAAAGTTGATCTACAATTTGTATGCTTATTTTAGGTTTTATTAGCCTCATGACTTTTGAAACATTTTTATTTTGAAGTAATTATAGAATCACAAAAAATTGCAAAAATAACGGAGAGATTCCAAGTACCTTTTAGCCTGTTTCCACCAATGGTAACATTGAACATACAGTATAATATGGAAACCAGGAATTGGTATTGATAATCTGTGTATAGTTCCATGACATTTTATCATATGTGCAGAATTGGGTAAGCACTGCTGCAATTAAGATACAGAATTATTACACCATGATAAAGTTTTCCTCCTTACACTCATTTTTCTCTCCTCCTCCACCATACCTAACCCTGGCCACTAATATTTTTTTTCCATCTCTAGAATTTTGTCATTTTGAGAATGTTATATAAATCCAATAATACTGCATATAACCTTTTGAAGGCTTGTTTCAGTCAGCATGACCTTGAGATCCATTCAAGTTCCTGAATATGTCAATAGTTTGTTCCTTTTTTTTTTTTTTTTTTTGCTGTGTAGTATTCCACAGTATAAATGCACCACAGTTTAATCATTCAGCTATTGAGGGAAATTTTCACTATTACAAATAAATATGCTCTTAATAGTCATAATAGATTTTTGTGCAGATATGAGTTTTTGTTTCTGTGAGTAAATGTCCAGGAGTGCAATTTCTGGATTGTATGGTAACTACATATTTAGTTTTTAAAGAAACTTCCTGACCATTTCCCACCAGAAATGTATAAAAGATCCACTTTCTCTGCACGCTCAGCAGCATTTGGTATTGTCATTTTTTATTTTAGCTGTTCTAATAGATGCATAGTGATATAGCATTGTGGTCTTAATTTGCATTTCCATAATGACCAGTGATGAACATGTTTTCATGTGTGTGTTTGTCATTCATCTATACTCTTCAGTGAAATGTTTATTTGTGTCTGTTGCCCATTTTCTAATGGATTGTTTGTTTTCATACCGAGTTTGCCTTTTTTGGGACATATATTGTATACTTTATTTCTATTGTTATTACATTGTAATATATAATGAAATAATTATGCAACTCACCATAAAAAATAAAAAGAGGCACGGATGGAGGTGGTAAATAAAATAATGGGCGGGCCATACACAGACTAAAACAAGTGTCAGATTCTGACTTAAAGCCTGCCACCAGCTGCAGTTGTGCAATTTGAAGCACATCAACTCACTTACCTCTCACTGATAGGATTTTGATATGAGTGAGCTGGAGTCTCATTCTGTCGCCCAGGCTGGAATGCAGTGGCACGCTCACGGCCACCGCAGCCTCGACCTGCTGGGCTCAGGCGATCCTTCCTCCTCAACTTTCCAAGTAGCTGGAACTACAGGCATGCACTACCACACCCAGCTAATTTTTTGACTTGCTGTAGAGATGAGGTCTCACCAAGTTGCCCAAACTGGTTTCGAACCCCTGAGCTCAGGCAATCCTCTAGTCTCTGCCTCCCAAAATGCTGGGATTACAGGTTTGAGCCACTGAGCCTGCCCTTTATATTGAGTTTAAGAGTTATTTATATATTTTAGATTCTAGTCCCTTGTCAGATAAGTTATTCACACATATTTTCTCCCTGTCTGTAGCTTGTCTTTTTTCTTTCAGTAGAGCCTTAATAAATGATTTTAATTTTAATGAAGTCCAATTTACCAAATTTTTTGTTTAGTGGGTCATTCTTTTGATGTTCTTTCTAGAACTCTTCAGCAAGTTCTAGGTCCAGAAAATTTTCTCCTATGTTATCTTTGAAAAAGTTTTGTTTTGTTTTTTTTAGGTTTAGATTTAAATCTATGATCCATTTCAACTTAATTGCCAGGTAACATATGAGATTTAAGTTTATATATTCTTTCTTTCTCTCTCCCTCTCTCTCTTTCTCTCTCTCTTTTTTTTTTTCTGGGATTTCTAACTGCTCCAACACCATTTGTTGAAAAGACTATCTTTTCTTCAGTGAATTGCTTTTGGGTCTTTGTTAAAAATCAGTCAGCCATACTTTTATGAGTCTATTTGGGGGTTTTTTATTTTGTTCCATTTACCCTATGTGTCTACCTCTCTTCCAATTCCACAATAGTACTGATTACTATAGTTACATATAAGTCTTGGAATCAGATGAAGTGATTCTTCCTGCTTTATTCTTCTTTTTCAAAATGGGTTTCAGCTATTTAATTTCTTTGCCTTTTTACATAAATTTTATAATAAAACTATTCATATCTACATAGTTGTTTTTGCTGAGATTTTAAAAGAAATCTATATATGAATCTGGGAAGAATTAATATCTTTACTATATTGAGTTTTCCAAACCATGACCATGAAATATTTCTTCAATTATTTCTATATTTTTCATTTCAACATTTGGTGGTTTTCAGCATGCAAGTCCTAAACCTGTTTTGTTAGATTTATATCTAAGGTTTTTTGTGTTTTTTTGAGTGATTGTAAATAGTAATTATTTTTAATTTTGCTGTCTCTGTGTTACTTGCTAGTATGTAGAAATACAATTAATTTATATTTGTTTGTTATGTTGTACCTTGCATCCTTTCTGAACTCACTAGTCCCAGGAGTATTTTTTTTAAAAAAGATTCCTTTGAATTTTCTATGTAGGCAATAAGTCTTTTGCAAGCAGGGACAGTATTTTTTTTTTTTTTTTTTTTTAGGTAATGTGCTTTTTATTTTCTTTTGCTGTCTTATTGCACTAAATAGAACTTCTGTCCCTGTTCTGAATAAGGATGGTGAGAGCAGGGTCTAAAATCACAACCTTTTTTTCATTTCTGAATTTTTAAACTTGAGTCTTCTTTTTTTGTTGTTGTTAATATTACTATTGGTTTGTCAGTTTTATTACCTTTTAAAAGACCCAGCTCTTTGATTCACTGATTTTTAGCTACTGTTTTTTTTTCAATGTCAATGATTTCTGTTGATCTCTCTCTTATTTTCTTCTTCCCAAACTATGATACCTCTTTAATTTCTGTTCTTTTATTTTTGGTTCTCTATTTTTCCACTCCTTTTCTATTTTTTTTTTAAACCTCATTTGCTTTCTTGGGTGATGGAATCTCTTTTTCATTTTATGTTTTCTTTTCTAATTTGAAGATGTTGTATTTTAATTATTAATTTCCTTTTTTCTTTTATTTTTAACTTAATTAAAATACTTAATTTGGCTAATATATTTATTTTATCCTACTGAATAATTTAAAAAAAATTTTTTTTAAGTGAGAAAAGCAGAATTTATTGAGAGAACAGAAACGCCTCCACAGTGGGAGGAGACCCAAGGGGTTGCCCCCCAAAAATAACTTTTAATTCTTTATTTCTGATGATAGCTCTTCCAGTGTAAGTGCTATTGTATTAATATAGTTTAGGCTATCCTTTTTATAACCCTACACAATATTATTGTTATTGTTTTACATCCTTGATGTTTCTTTCAATCGACACACATATTTAATACTCTGCTGTTTATTCCTTCTCACATCCAAGACTTTCTATCTAGGAGCACTCTTATTCTGATGGGAATATATTTTCAGAATTTCCTCTGGTTAAGGAATGTTAGGAGGAAACTCTCTCAATTTTATTTTCTAAAAATTATTTTATCTTATCCTCATTTTAAAATATAATTTTGCTAGAAATGAACTTCTAAGATAGCAGTTATTGTTTTCAGAACTTTAAATGTACCCTACATTTTGGCTTTCATTGTTGAAAAGTTGGCTCTTCCTAGCAACTTGGATGGACTTAGGGTCTATCATCCTGAGTGATCTATCACAGAAACAAAGAGCTGAAATACCGCATGTTCTCACTCATAAGCGGACCCAGAACAATTACCATAATACTACAAGAAAGGCGCTGGCAATAGTGGGAAACTGCGGGGAATGGGGCGAGGGGGGTCACACCTCATTAATAAGGGTACCTAATCTCAAACCAGGGGAAGTGAGGACCAAAGGGAGGCCCAAACCTGACCTGCACTATGACCATTTGCATACCTAACCCTGAATTGTACCCATCTCTAAAATAAATTTTAAAAAATTATAAAACTAAAAATCATAAATTTAAAAAAAAAAAAGCAGAATGCGTGGAAGCCGCGAAGATCCCGACAAAGCATCCCTCCAGACCGGCTCGGCAGTGGCGGGAAAGGCTGGTGTCACCGTGGCTCGGCCCATGTGGCTCACAGGAAGAGGATCCAGCCTCCTGCTGAAAAGACGTCTCCTGCGTGTGGACAGGACAGCCCCGCAGTCCAGCCTGACCGTGGGACCGCTTGACCGGCGGGAGAGAGGTGAGGATGGATTCCTGCCGGTGGCCTGCCCCGGAGAGAACACACCGTGGCTTCCCCGGACCGGTGCTGGGCCCGGCGCACTGCGCCTGCTTTGTATCTTGTAAGTCGCCGGCCATTTTCAGTCATGTTGCCAGGACCTCTTCACCCCGACCTGTTAGTGCATCTGTAACTGGATTCATTTCTTAAAACATTGGAAGGCTTTGTTTCCTTGGACTAGGAAATTATCATACAGAGTTTTCTTTTGAGCTATTTTCTTTTTGTGCACCATCCTCTGGGCTAAGTTCTCCAGGGAACGTGCTCTTCTGGAGGCGATGTTTAATGAAGACGTGTCCGTATTGAAGTGAGATAGGTGCGGCATTAAAGTGAAAGGGAAGGGGAGGATGCATCTATTCTGGATCATGTTTGCAGTGTTAGATGGCTAAGAATTAAAAGCATCCACACTAAATCCTTAGCAGTCGGAACATTGCTTCACTAGATTTTGCCAACTGCCAATCATGTCAGACTGGGCTAATCTGTTCCTCATTCTGAAACTACTAAAATAAGGCACAAAAAAGCAAAGCAAAACAAAACAGAAAAAGAAAAGTTAGCTCTTAGTTTATTTATTATTCTTTTGAAGAAACTGTTTTTCTCTGGCTATTATTATTATTATTTTTTTAAACTTTTTAAAATTATGGTATTATGGGGTACAGTTAGGGGTTAGGCATACAAAAATGCTTCGTTCAGGCATCCTTGATGATAAGAGGTGTCTCCCCATCCCCAGACAGATATTTATCACCATTAATCCCATCACCCCCCCCCCCATATTTTCCCACCACCCTCAGTCATTTTCTTGTGGTAGTACGTTGGATGATCAAGGTCTACTATATGA
>CAUYQG010107759.1:0-10553 GCA_963574415.1 Tarsius wallacei
CTTTGGAAAGATAAATATGGAAGTATTTTGCAGGTTGACAGTGGGGGCAAGGAGCTTATTTAGATATTAGAGGCAAGCTGGCTTGTCAAGAAGCAATTCCAATAGTTTAAATGAGACCTAATTATCTAGATTTAAAAAATGGTGGAGAGATGGAGAAGAGATTTATTTTATTTATTTAATTAATTAATTAATTTTTTTGAGTTGGAGTCTCACTCTGTTGCCAAGACTGGAGTGCAGTGGCCGCTCCCGGCCACCGCAGCCTCCACCTGCTGGGCTCCGCGATCCTTCCGCCTCAGCCTTCCAAGTAGCTGGAACTACAGGTGCGTGCTACCACGCCCAGCTGATTTTTGATTGATTGTAGAGATGAGGTCTCGCCAAGTTGCTCAGGCAGGTCTCTAACCCGCGGGCTCAGGCAATCCACTCACCTCAGCCTCCCAAGTCGCGGGATTGCAGGCTGAGCCACCGAGCCCAGCTTGAGATTTAAATCATATATAAAAGTATATTCAATAGAACTCAGTGAAAGAAAACAAGTCTGGGGAGACAGTGGTATATTGGGATTGAGATGCTTGGAGTTTGTACACTATTTCTTGGACATTAGTCATCAGTTGAGAATGAGGTATTCACACTTGGGAAAGAGAACGTGTGATAAAGTCATAGATTTGGGCATTGTCAGAGTCTAGGTAGAAAATTGCAGCCATGGGAGTGGCAAGTGTGGGGGTTTCAGTAGTGGGGAACAGTTTATCCTTTAAATCACCATGGTAATAACAATATTCTTCTACATGGCAACTAACATTTTCTGAAACTTATGTAAATCTTCACTACATGCATCTTTCAACAATTGCATTCATGTGAATTTGAATTGTGTATATGGGCATCTTGATTAAAATTTAGAATCCGTAGTGATCTGGAAACATGCAATCCAGGTAAAAGAAATACATTGCTATAAAAAGGCAGTTTTAAGGCAAATTGTTTAGTACCTTCCACACTTTCATCCGGACAGTCACCATCTAAATTTAAAACCATCTCTGGGCGAGAAAAGAAGAGAAGAAATCCAGGGGAAGTGGTTGTCAATTCTGCCAGTACATCATAATTATCTGACTCAAAAAAAACCAAACATGTGGGTACTGTCTGGATAATCCCCAGCAGGTCCGGGGAATGAAAACCAAGGAAGATGACTTTGTGAAAACTGCTGAAGAAGCGTTTAAAGGAGGGACTGGCCAACCTTGTCTAATGCAGCAGAGAGACCAGCAGTGAAACAGACTAGAGAGTGCCCTAAATCTCCCCAGACCCATAAAGCCCTTCTAGGGGAATTACCACTGGGGTGTATGTGGAGAGGGGGTAGATCTTTTGCGGAAGTGAATGAAGCAGTGGTGAAGGAGGTTCTTCTAACTCAAGGAAAGGGATTTGTTCACTAAAGCCTTTGTTTAACAGCTGTGATGACCCAATGGAGGTTGGAACCTGTAGATTTGAAATGGTGTCAATCTGCACAGATTCATAAATTCATTCAACGCTATTGTAGGCACTGCGAATAGAGAAATGAATCCAATTCCTGAGGATCTTACATTTTATTTATTTTATTTTTATAACTTTATTTTATGATAGAGATGTGGGGTACAAGTTAGGATTAGGTACATAAGTAGTCTACGTGCAGGTGAAGTTTGGTCTTCCAACTGGTTCTCTCTTATCCTGGTTTAGGACCAGGTACCCTTTGTGTTGTTACGTGCCCCTTCCCTCCCGCCCCAGGATCTTACATTTTAGAGGGATGACAGACAATAAACAGGTAACTCAACAAAGACATTCATTTTAGAAAGTGCTGCCGGGCTCGGTGGCTCAGCCTGTAATCCCGCGCCTTTGGGAGGCTGAGGTGAGTGGATTGCCCGAGCCCGCGGGTTCGAGACCCGCCTGGGCAAGTGAGACCTCATCTCTACAATAAATCAAAAAATTAGCTGGTCATGGTAGCACGCGCCTGTAGTTCCAGCTACTTGGAAGGCTGAGGCGGAAGGATCCCCGGAGCCCAGCAGGTCGAGGCTGCGGTGGCCAGGAGCGGCCACTGCACTCCAGTCTGGACGACAGAGACTCCAACTCAAAAAAAAAAAAAAAAAAGAAAGTGCTAAGTGCTAAGAAGGAAACAAACAGAAGTGATGAGACAGACACAGAGGGAAAGGAGGGCTACCCACAGCAGCAGCTAGCATCCCAAAGAAGGCTGAATAAAAAGAAAACTTGTTTGGATTAATCCAAAAGAATGTGGGGAACAGGGAAGCTGTGGAAGGGGATGGTGCCTCAGAAGGATCAGGGCCAAGGATGTTAAGGTATATTGCTAAGAGACAGTTAAATTGATGAACTCTGTTAGCCAGATTGGATCTCAATGAAAGCAAAGCAGTCCTCTGAGTTCCACAAGACTTTTTTCCCCCACAGCATTATTTATCTGAGAACATAACTAATTTTTTTTTTTTTAAACTGCTTCCCTACTAAATCCTGAGCTCTTCCGGGGAAAGGACCTTGTCCTACCCAATTCTCCTTGAATCCCTAATGCAAATACTTAACAGGTCTGGATGGTTTCTTTCTGAAATCCCAACTGGAAAGATTTGGCTTTCACTCCCCCTTGTGGTGGTCTAATATACCCCAAATGATCTGCTTGTGTAGGGAGATGATGACAGGAACTCCCAAAAGGCCAGGCAATTGGTTTGGCTATACAAATGAAGAGTAATGCTAGATAAAATCCCCCCAAACGACAAAACAGAATTCAATGATTTAAAATGCTTATCTTGATGTTGGTTAAAAGATTTCTAAGAGACCAAAAAGAGATCAGGAATGGATTTAATATATTTAGAAGTCCTCTGCAAGAAGTGAGGAAAAACAGCGTTTATCGAAATTTGAAGAAAAAGAGGTTAAGACAATTTACCATGTAGCAATTTATTTATCCAATAATACAGAAGATAATTATGTCTCTATCTACCCTGAGGCATTATTCTCATTGTTTTATGTCTCTGTTGCAAGCTCAGCCCACAAGAAGCAGCTTATATGCATTTAAATACTTTACCTTGGGAATAACCTGTACTTTCATGACCACACTTTTTAGAATTAATAAACAGACTTTCAGAATTTATTTTTACTCAGTCATTCTTCTAAAATGTCTTCTATTTCAAAAATCACTCATCATTGGTTAAAAAGTAAGTTATCTCTAAAGAGAAAACTAAAATTTAATAAAATTTAACTTTTTAAAAAAATCTGTCTTTAACTGCTACATCTCTAATGGCTCTATCAATCAAATAATCCAAGGGTTGGGTACAACAGGTGCTAAAATTAATTAGACTGGGGCCTCTAAGACCTTATGAGTACAAATCATGGCTCTGGAAGGTTACAGAACTTCAGTCCAAATTGGCAATGAAAACTCCCTCTGACAATGTGTCCTTAATGTTTCAGCTGCTCATAATTTCTCTCAGCTTCATAAATCAACACCCCATTTCCCTTTAGGGCTGCTAAATCTAAATATAGATATTAAAATTTCCCTTCAAAACCATCATTTGGAATTCTGAATGTGTGCCTTTTGTAAGGAGTGTTTAATCAATCCAGCCTGAGTTCTGGCTCTGGACAGGTGAATTTTCTCAAGACTGGATTCAAGACTGGCATTTTCCAGTTGTATTGCTGGCTTCAAGTCAATGTTTGACATAGGCAAAAGACTTCACATACTCCTAGCTGCTCTCTTGTATCCAACACCTACTTTCCAGCATCCTTCTTTTTGTATCTACCATGTTCCATAAGAGACTATGTTCTTTCACGCAAAATAAAACTTTTCAGCAGAATTCAATGAGATTTAAAAACAAAGTTACAAAGTAGTTTTGTGATATAAATTAAAAGGCTTCCAAAGAGTGTGAGTTACATATACTGGCTTACTGTTGAAAAGCCTGCTTCAATTCTTTTATTTTATTTTATTTTATTTATTTATTTATCTTTTAAGTTGGAGGGGTTTCACTGTCACCCAGGCTGGAGTGCAGTGGCAAGATCACAGCTTACTGCAGAATTTAATTCCTGAGCAGAAGCGATCTTCCTGCCTCAGCCTCCTGAGTAGCTGGGACTTCAGGTGAGCATCACCATGCCTGGTTAATTTTTTTATTTTTTGTGAAGCAGTGGTCTCACTATGTTGTATAGGTTGGTCTCCAACTCCTGGGCTCAAGCAATCCTCCTGCCTCAGCCTCCCAAAAGTCTAGGAGTACAGATGTGAGCCACCATGCCTGGCTGTGATCCTCTTTCAATTCTAAATGAAGCAGTGTGACCTCTGCATCTCTTTTGAAATTTTTTTAGTCTTTAATTTTTTAAACTATCAAAGTAGCTGGAGACACTCATTTACATTTGAGTTTACTGACTTGTTATATTTTAGTGGCAAGAACAAAGTCATTTTGATATATGGCAATTTAAAATAATTGCTCTTCTCGAAAGAGAAGGAAAACGAGTTGGTCTGGTGGATGAGCGTGTTTAGGCAATACATCTCCGGACGTCAGTTCACTGCTCTCTGCACCACCTGCTCGAGTCCCCATCAGGGACACAGACCGATGAGATCACTGCAGCAAGCCATAGATCTTGAGCAAGTTAACGGGTCCTGTTTTGCTTGGTAATGAGGAAAGTGTCTCTGGAAAATAGGAAATTGAATCTGTCACCTCTCAGCAAACTGATGAGTGATTGGTATTGTTTTGCATCTCTGAAGGGTTAGTGTGGTTTATTAGCTATTCTTCAGCCCTGAGAGTTTAGTGTCACTCTTATTTCAGAGGCAAGCATCTGAGAGGTGCGTGGTGCAGCATAATTGTTAAAAACAAAGTGATAGCAAGCAGTTTTTCTGCAAGTCTTAGGACACTAGCTTTATCTGCCTTGAGCAATATTAGCAAAGAGAAGGGGAGGTAATTTTCAAGGTGATATTGGCTAGGAGCATAAATCAAAACACTCTCTGGAAATGACTCAAAAGGCTTTATCCCTTGGGAATGATTCTGGTTCCCCAATTATTGAAATCAAAATTCATAAATACCAATGACAATATGACAAAAAAAGTTGACAACACGTTCCATAATTACTGATTTTGATTAGAAAGAAATGCTTGAAGCGTCATTGAAGAGCAAAATTGAATCAGAATTATCTTAGAAAAAGCATTTTTAAAAAATTAAACAAACTTGCTAGAGAGAAGGTTTGAAAGTTGTTATTTATTTATTTAATTTTATTTATTTTGAGTTGGAGTCTCACTCTGTCGCCCAGACTGGAGTGCAGTGGCCGCTCCCAGCCACCGCAGCCTCAACCTGCTGGGCTCCGGTGATCCTTCCACCTCAGCCTTCCAAGTAGCTAGAACTACAGGCGTGTGCTACCACGCCCGGCTAATTTTTTGATTTATTGTAGAAATGAGGTCTCACCAAGTTACCCAGGCGGGTCTCGAACCCATGGGCTCAGGCAATCCACTCACCTCAGCCTCCCAAGGTGTGGGATTACAGGCTGAGCCACCAACCCCGGCTTATTAATTATTTAAAAAGAAACTTTAGATACCATAATATCCTGGGGAAAAACTATAAACTTATAGCAATGGAAAGGACTTGAAGATTTTCAGTTCCAAGCTATTATTTCATTTGAAGTTACTAGGTAATAATGAATAACTGCTACTGCTAAAATGGGAAGAAAATACCTACTTTAGTGATCGTTAGTACTACTAAAGCTGGGTTTTTAAACTCCAGGTCATGACCACTTAGTGGGTCCTGGCCAGCATTAAAAAAAATACTCATGAAAAATAGCAATAAGAATTAGGAAATTCCACAATCCATCTCACATTGGAAAGATAAATAGTGTGTCATGAAACTATTGTTTTGGTTATATTGTGTGTGTGTGTGAGTGTATGTGATGTCTGTGCGGCCTATCACATAAAATACATTGCTTATGCTGTCAGAACTGTTCAGAAACAACCACATTTCCATTTGAGCACGATGAGATGAAAAGAAGTAGATTCTTTGTGTGTTTGAACAGGTTCTCTGCCTCTTGAGTCAGTGACCCCCACTGAGCAGATTTCATGGCCCATTATATAACACTTAGATTTGTTACCACAGTCAGGCTTTATTTCTCTCCAATATATAACCAGAACCCCATTTTCCGGCTGTTGGGTCCGGCACTTTGACTTTAAAGTAACCTTTGCATCCTTAACTCTCTTTCCCAAAGACTCGATTCTCTCTCTCCTATAAATTTTGGCTACGTCTCAAACTCTTATCTAGTTAAAGTTTTCACAACCAATGATTGTGTATTATTTGCACAGGATTTCTTTAACCTTTTAGACAGGAGTGCTATTTTGTGGCAGATATTTTTCTAAAAACATTTTTACAAAGACAAAACTTTGGATAATGCATTTACATCAAAGAAAAACTTGAAAGAAACACTTTTTCTGAAATGAATCTGTCCAAATTTTCAGCTGGAACTGAGCCCTTGAGATACTGTTGGCAGGAAGCAAAACTGATGCTGTGATAATTTCCGCTCTCTTTTCAACAAGAACGTAAATGTTTGGGAGGGAATGGTGGCACTGGAAACATAGGTACTCACTTCAGAGAATGCTAAAAGAGGAAAAACTGGCCTTGGCACTGCCAAAGGGTGTATTAGTTTCCTATGGCTACTATAACATGATCACAAACATAGTGGCTTAAAACAACACAAACATATTATCTTATAGCTCTGTAGCTTACAAGTTCCACACAGGTCTCACTGGGCTAAGGCAGGGCTGTATATCTGGAGGAGAATCCGCTTCCTTACCTCTGCCAGTTTTGAGAAACTGTCTGAATTCTTTGGCTCATGGCCACTTCACTCCGACCTCTGCTTCCTTTGTTCCATCTCCTTCTCTAACTCTGACCCTCCTGACTTTCCCTTTCATTTTTGAGGGGCCCTGTGATTACAGTGGACCCACCAAGCAAGCCTCCATCTCTTAGTTTTTTTTCCTAATTGCACCTAAAAATTCCCTTTTGTCAGGTAATGTATTTACTGGTTTAAGGAATTATGATGCAGGCGCATTCTGACTACCTCGGGATTCTATGAACATGGATGTCTAGAAGTAAGGGAGAGTGAGGTCCGAACAGTCCTTCCGATTCCCTTAATTTGTGAACATGGCTCTGCTGCTGCTGATAGTCTTGCAGAAGAAGGGTTGAGTTCCTGGACTCATTTGCTCTGGGCACCTGCGAAGTTCAAGGACTGGCAGCTGTGGCTACTCTCTGTAGCTGTGCATGCTCTACTTTTCTCCTCTTGGGCTGCACAACACACTTGTTCAAACAAAAATGAACAATTGCGTCTCTGATTACTGGTGGTTGTTTCCCAGCATTTAACATTCATCTGTGCCCCCTGAAGGGCTTTATCATTTGAGTCTTTAGAGCATCTCTTCTAAGCTGCATTTTTTATGGCTGTGATTTTTAAGTTTCTCTGTTATGCTTGGATAAGAGACAAGGGCTTAAAAGAAGGAAGAATGGTGAATAAAGCCCACAGGTGAAGAAGGGTGGACTGGGGATAAAAATGCATGAGAATAGAGGCTAGAGGCCTTCAGAAAAGATTTTGAAGATAAAACACACAGCATAAACGTGTAAGCTACATTTATTAATAACGGGTCGAGGACAAAAGCCCATGAAGGCAAAGGGGGAAAAAATATACATTTTGCAGACACAGGAAGCTGCGTTTGAAGAGAAAGCCCTGCGCAGGCCATCGTATTACGTACTGCAGATACCCTGGGGTTCAGCTTGATGGCTAAAACACTCAATGTGCAGTTCTCCCAAAGCACATCAATGACCATGATATGTAGGTTTGTTTTCCTGAAAGATTATGGTTTATTAATTGAATGCATCTTGCCAGGCATCAGAAGCTTCTGCAATGTCATCTCTCTCTCTCTCTCTCTCTCTCTCTCACTGAGATATAAATAGTTTTGGGAAATAAAGAATTGGCAGTCAACAGAGGAAAGCGGAAGGATACCTGAATTCATGAAGCTGTTTCCGCCATTACCTTTCCAGACATCCTGATGATTTCTGAAGCAAGTCACTGGCTGGAAAAGACTCTCCCAAGGTCTCAGGATTCTAAGTCCTCAAACTTGAAGTCTGTGGCTTCTCAAATCACAAGATCTCTCCTCAGGACTATTTTGGACTGCAATCTAAAAACATTTTTAAAAGGGATTAAGCACTGATTCACTTCTTATACATTACAATAGCTATAAGAAATCTCTGCCCTAAAGTAGGTCAATCTTAAGTATCATGATGATTTCATTCATCGGAAATGTCTGTCTGTTTTTTCAGGTTAGTTTCAGGGCCAACAGTGATATATATATATATCATCATGGATTGCTGAAAATTTTTTGGAAAATATAGTGAAAATGTGTCCATTAGACACAAAAAGTTCATGTAAAAAAGAAAAAAAGAAAAAACATGGAAAGATGTGGAAAGTTTAAATTGTGATAATAGAGATAAAGTTTTTTTCCTAATTCACATGTGTTCAGAAAGGCTTGGAACATTTCTATTGTGATTATGCTATTGTTGATAGGATTAAAAGAAAACAAGACTGAATTATTCAATTTTGTGTTTCTTTTTACATACACGCTGCTGGACCTCAACAATCAGGATGGAAACACTCAGATCCTGGTGAACCAGGCAAACTTAATCAAGGAGCAGTGCCGCCAGAACCACATATGCTCTAGGAGGGAAATAACTGAGATAGCAACAGAGCCAAAAACCTGTGGCATAAGATTTCTTACCAAATGTCTGTGTATTGAAGGAGTTTCTCATAGATAGTATCTGTACCCAATCCATCCCTGTGTGTGTGTGCTAGGCATGAACAGTGCTTAAATCCAGCAGGATCTATTTATTTCCAAAATAACTGTGTCTTGATCAAATAGGATTCATGTGTGCGTGTCGTACGGCGTCGACACACTGGGCCGGATGTGGCTCTTTTCCCCGAGTGCCTTGATTCAATGGGATCCAGGCATTTTCCAACTAAACAGCTGTGGCTTGGGGAGAATCCAGGTGTTTTTCTCACTGAATATTTGTGGGATTGGCAGGGTCCTGGGTATTTCCTTTGCTTTCTCTTGCCTGGAATTATTGTAACATATATTATGTATATATATTTCAGTGAACTTTGTTTTGTCCCAGGAAACAGATCGGCTTCCTTACTTTCACACAAAGAACAATAACACCTAGAAAATTATGGGCAGGATCAAATGCAATATTTATCTTTCTCTTCACTAACTATATCCTTCATGCTGTTTTACACAAACACATGAATATTCTTGTGTGAAAGCAAGAAGATTACTTTTCCACACCAAATAATTATCTACCCAGAGGTGTTGCTTTATTGAAATGGGGGTGTCACACCTGTTCCAACATCCATTTGTTAAGAACCTGTTGGACTTGGTTTTGATTTCTGATTGAAGAAGTAAGTCAGCCTCCCTAAGCTTGGCAACACACAGACCCTGTTAGAAAATGGTGTGTGGTTTTGGTTTCCACATCTTATACAATATATAGGAAAATTGGAAAGAGTTCAGAGAACAGAAACAAAATGATTAAAGGGTTGGGGAAATGAGGATCTGGGATTATTTCATCTTAAAAAAAAAAAAAAGCACTTAGGAAAAGCAAGATGGGGTGTGTGCCAAAGACAGAATTAGGAAAGTCAAGTCTTGGAGGCTATGTGGTTTAGCAGGTTTGATTGGCCTTTGAAGGCCATCCTGAGTCTGTTAGAGGGGCTAGGAAGCGGGTGGACAACTTCACCAATTATTGGGAAGGAGAAGGGGAACCTGGAGAAATGAGGCAGAGATTACTTTAGCTAGGGGTTCTAACTCAGACCTGTCAATACTACAGTCTTTAAAAGCAGAGACAAGACTGAGTCACGTGGCAGTCAAAGATGGCTGCGCCCGGGCAGTTGAGCGAAGGTTTCAGTGAACCCCGTCAAGCGTGGCCGAGGAAGACCTGGAGAGGTAGTGGCTGCTGAGAGAAGCAGAGGCTCAAGATGGGAAATCACAAACCTGGTGATACCAACATGAAAAACTTAACAATTTTTGATATCATAACGAGAAAAATTAATCAGCTTCCCGAAGCAGACAGGAATCTCCTTGAACATGGATCAACATATGTTGGCCTTAATGCTGCTCTCTGTGGCCTAATAGCAAACAGTCTTTTTCGACGCACCTTTAACGTGACACAAGCTCGTATAGCTGCTGGCTTACCAATGGCTGTGATCCCATTTTTGACATCAAATGTAGCTTACAAAAGTTTTGTTAGTTTTCCTTTGAATACAGGTGATTTGAATTGTAAAACCTGTACCATAACACGGGGTGGATTAGTTGGCCTTGTTTTTGGTGGTCTATATCCTGTTTTCTTGGCTATACCTGTGAATGGTGGCCTAGCAGCCAGGTATGAATCAACTTTGCTACCAGAGAAAGGAAACATCTTAAATTACTGGATTAGGATTTCTGTGCCTGTCTTTAGAAAGATGTTATTTCCCGTTTTGCTCCAGACTGCGTTTGCAGCATACCTTGGGTCTAGACAATATAAACTACTTATTAAGGCCCTTCAATTACC
>CAUYQG010107761.1:0-40273 GCA_963574415.1 Tarsius wallacei
GCACGCCTGTAGTTCCAGCTACTTGGAAGGCTGAGGTGGAAGGATCGCCGGAGCCCAGCAGGTCGAGGCTGCGGTGGCCAGGAGCGGCCACTGCACTCCAGTCTGGGCGACAGAGTGAGACTCCAACTCAAAAAAAAAAAAAAAGAAAAATAGTATATTCCTGGAGTTCTTCTGCGAGACTCTGTGCCTTTCATCTTCCTCAAAATTCTCTGACTAAAGGAAGCTTGCTTAATGCCCCTGTTTATGCTCTCGGATTCTTTACAGTGCACCCCTTCACAATGTACCCCTTCTTCACAATGCACAATGCAGAAACTTTGGAAAACACAAAAAAGCACCAGGGAAAGAATTACCAAGTGTGCATCTCTCTCTCTCTCTCTCTCTCTCTCTCGTTGTTTTGTGGCCTATCTTTTTCACTCAACAGCATATTGTACATTGTCCCCATGTCATTTACTATTTTTCTATGGCATCATTCTATTACCTACACAGTATTTTAGACTATGGATCTACCATATTTTATTTAAATTTGTCCATTATTGTAGGATTTCTGTGATTTCAGTCTTTTATTATAAAAATAATGTTTTAATGAACACACACAAAGCTACTTCTAGTTCCATTTAAAAAATCATTACCGGAGAGAAAGCTAGCTACTAACCTACAAAAGACTGATGTGGGAAGTGGTGAATGTGTAGAAGAGGGCAGAGACAGAAATGGAAAGTTGTAATAAAATCTAAAAGGTCCCAACCCTCTGAAAATACAACAGGGGTGTGTGTGTTTGTGTGTGTGTGTGTGTGTGTGTGTGTTTGTACCTTTTTTTCAAATCGAGGAATACTGGGCTTCCCTTTAAATCCCAGTTCCCGGCCAACCATGAATGGCTATGATGCCAGACCCTTTCCCTACCACGCTTAATGAAACTACAAATTCACCAGACAAGCATTGACTCTCATTTCTCCGCAGCCATCCACCATCATTCCACACTCGCCTCATACCATCATCTGGAACTTTCTTATTTCCAAAATGTCAATCAAAGGGAAGAAATTTATAATCATGTATTTAGACTTTCAAAGTCTTGGATAAGGTTCTATTCCAAGGTTATTTTAAAAGTACAACTGAGGCACCATAGATAGGAAATGCTTTTGCCATTCCTTGAGACTGTGAGTGCTTCCTGCCAATAGTACAGCTCCCTGGACACTGGTTCAAGGGATAGGCACAGATGGTTAAGCGTTGTTGGAGCCCAGGAGACTGGCAAAACCACAATGAATAGCCGGGCGTGGTAGCGCGCACCTGTAGTTCCAGCTACTTGGAAGGCTGAGGTGGAAGGATCGCCGGAGCCCAGCAGGTTGAGGCTGCGGTGGCCGGGAGCGTGCCACTGCACTCCAGTCTGGGCGATAGAATGAGACTCCAACTCAAAAAAAAAAAAAAAAAAAAAAACCAAAAAACCACAATGGGCTCTGAAAGAGGGAAGGAAAAAAGGCTTCATGAGTCATCAACTATAGATTGAGAAATAATCACTCATTCATTTATTCAACAAATATTCAACAAATATTTATTGCATGTTACTTCGTGCAAGGCACTGTGCTGGGTCCTAGAGACACATCAGTGAGTAAGTTACATCAGTGAACATTCTGTGCTTTCCTAACTTTCACAGTCACTTCTTTGTGAACTGGGGACAAATAGGGAGCACCAGGACATGGAGCCAGGTGAACAGTGAACAGGAAGGCCAGCCAGAATTTTGGTTTAGAGAGAATTGTGACTCTGGACCCAAGATCTAAGCACTAGAGTCCAAAGCCTTGTTTGCAAAAAGGAAGATCCTGCCGGGCACAGTGGCTCTCGCCTGTAATCCCAACACTTTGGGAGGCCAAGGTGGGAGAATCACTTGAGCCCAGGAATTCAACACCTACATAGGCAACATATCAAAACCTCCTCTTAGCAGGGTATGGTGGCATAGTCCCAGCTATTCTGCAGGCTGAGACAGAAGGATCGCCTAAGCCCAGAGGGTCAAGACTGCAGTGAGCCCTGTGATTGTGCCACCTTACTCCAGCCTGGTAGACAGAGTGAAACCCTGACTCCAGAGAACAAAAAACCAAAAAGAAGACCCTATGTGGTCTGAGTTCCCTGTCCTTGGTTATATTGCTATCCTCTATACTTGCTCCTAGCAGCACCATCTTTAGAATGTGGCCTACCACAAATTACCACAGTAGATCTATCTTCAAAAGAATGACAAGAACAAAATGGGACAATTCCTGGGTCCATCTGGGGCTTCTGAGTTGTTCTGTGGGAGCAACTTGGGTTTGATAAAGATCATGACATCTGCAGGTTGGAATGGGCCTCAGAGGTTTCAAATGCCTTCCTTAGAGACCTCTTACAGATCTTCGTGGGCTTGTGCTGAGATCCCCCTATACCCAGGCTACATACTGAAGCATCAAATATAGTCTCTGATCTCATTTACTGAGTGCCTAGCATGTGCCAGGTATGTTGCATATATTATAGTAATTAACCTCACAAAAACCCTATGAGGTAGGCAGGAGTGATATTAAAAATATGTAACAGCAGTATATCTTGAGCACTGACCAATCAGAATGGACCAACACAAGAGTCCCCCAACTCCTGGGCCACGGACTGGTACCGGTTCGTGGCCTGTTAGGAATTGGGTCACACAGCAGAAGGTGAACAACAGGCTAGCGGGCAAAGCTTCATCTGTATTTACAATCATCACTCGCATTAGCACCTAAGCTCCACCTTCTGTCAGATCACTAGCGGCATTAGATTCTCATAGGAGCATGAACCCTTTTGTGAACTGCACATGCAAGGGATCTAGGTTGCACACTCCTTGTAAGAATCTAATGCTTTATGATCTGAGGTGTAGTTGAGGTGGTGATGCTAGTACAGGGGAGCAGCAGGAAATATAGATTAACATTAATAGTGAGGTTTGACTGGACATCCCCACCACTGTTTGTGAAAAAATTATCTTCCACAAAACTGGTCTCTGCTGTCAAAAAGGTTGGGGACTGCTAGAATAATGAACAATCAAAACAGATGTTGGCTGTTAACAACCAGTATAACCTTACAAAGCCACAATATCATGGGGTGAAAAAGTAGGATGGGGCACAGAATAAACAGCTTCCCATTTCCCAGAGGATCAAACCAAGATCACATCTCCTTGGGCTTCAAGGCTGTCCTGGGACATTCTGAATGTCCTTTCTCCCTATGGATGCTTCCACCTGCTCCCAGTGCTTATTGCCCTTGCATGGAAAGCTCCTTATCTGCCCATCCCCCTAAAGCAATACAGCTGCCCTTTTCTCCCAGCAACTAGCTAAGGATGTCACTCCTTGGCTCAAAATTCTTGAATGGGTCCACTGGACTGCCAAATGATCACCTTAGTGTGGCCTTCAAGATTCCTGCAAGCTGGCTTGAGGATGCCTTTCAATATACTTGCCCCAATAACTACCCAAAATGTCTTCGTTGCCAGACACTTTCTCAACTCATCTCATACTCATTAGCAATTCCATAGCATAGGATAATGGTGATATATATGCTCGTCAGATGGCCCCTACTATCCTTTTGAGGGCAGGTGCTGTATTCTTCCTCTTTGCCTCCCTCACCTTGCCTGGCATAGTGCCTGGCACATAGTTGCTCAGGAAATATTTACCCAGGTCTGATGTCTGCCTTCCTCCAATAAAGCTTTCCCAGTTTGAAAAAGATTAACTCTGTGGAGAATATGGAACATTTTCCCCCTAAAAAGTTATTATGTAAAGTTTTAAACATACATCAAAGTTGAAAGAATATTACAATGCAGGAGACACCCTTATGGAAATTGGAACTGGCAACCAATTCCTGATCAAAACCCCAAATACCCATGCCGTAAGAGATAAGATAGAGGTGGGACCTCATCAAACTGAAAATCTTCTGCAAAGCCAAAGAAACCATCACAGGAGCAGGGAGACAACCCACAGTCTGGGGAAAAATATATTTGCCAACTGTATATCTGACAAAGGCCTAACATCTAAGATCTACAAGGAACTCAAACGTGCCGAAAAGAAAAAAACAGACAGCCCTATTAAAAAGTGGGTAAAAGATATGAATAGATACTTCTCAAAAGAAGACATAAAAAAAAGAAGACATACAAGCTGCCAACAGACACACGAAAAAATGCTCAGTCTCACTAATCATCAAAGAAATGCAAATTAAAACCACACTGAGATACCACCTAACTCCAGTCAAGATGGCTATCATCAAAAACTCAAAAAACAACAGATGCTGGAGAGATTGCAGGGAAAAGGGAACACTTCTACACTGTTGGTGAGAGTGTAAACTAGTACAACCTCTGTGGAAAACAGTGTGATGATTCCTAAAAGACCTAAAAATTGACCTTCCATATGATCCAGGAATCCCCCGTCTGGAAATATACCCAGAGGAATTCAAATCATTCTATGAAAAAGATACCTGCACATGCATGCTTACTGCAGCATTATTCACAATAGCAAAAACAGAACGAACCATGCTGCCCACCAAAAGTGGACTGGATTAAAAAAATGTTGTACATATACATGATGGAATATTATGCAGTCATAATGAAGGACAAAATTATGAACTTTGCAGCAACTTGGATAGATTTAGAGTCTATAATACTCAGTGATCTATCACAGAGAAAAAGAACTGAGTACTACATGTTCTCACTCAAAAGCGGACCCTGAACAATTATCATAATACTATAAGAAAGGGATTGGCGGTAGCGAGAAACTGCCTGGGGCAGGGGAGGAGGGACCATTTCATCAATAAAGGTACCTGATCTCAAACCAGATAAAGTGGGGATGAAAGGGAGGCCCAAACGTTACCTGTACAATGACCACTTGTATACTTAATCCTGAATTGTACCCTACATCTTTAAAATAAAAAAAAGAGTATTACAGTGGATACCATATTACCACCTAGATTCTACCACTGATATCTTCCTATACTGGTTTTATACATTTATCACCTATCCATCTCTCCATCTGTCTGTTTATCTATCTGTTGTCTTTTTTTTTTTAAGTTGCAGACATCAGTATACACTTCACTCTAAACACTTATGTCATACCTATCACTAACTAGAGTTCTATATTTACTTATTATCTTTTTTTCCTTTTTAGGTAACATTTACAATGAAATACAGAAACATTAATTTTATATTTTCTGAGCTGTGACAAATGCAACTTCTACTAAGATATAGACCATTACCACCACATTTCCTCTTGACCTTTCCTAGGTGATCCCCTCCCTTCACCCTCAGAGGCAACCACTTTTTTCCCCACCACTGGTAAGTTTTGCCTGTTATAAAAGCCCATATACGGAGGCAAGAAAATTGCTTGGGCCCAAGAATTCGATTTCAGCCTGGGCAACATAGTGAGACCTTGTCTCTATTTTTTAAAAAAAATTTAAATTAAAAAAATTAAAATCTTATATAAATGGAATTATATAGTATGAACTATTCTGAATATAACCTCTTTCACTCAGCCTAATGTTTGTGAGAAGCATCCAGGTCATTGCAATTATCAGTAGTTTGTTTTTATTGCTGAGTAGTACTTGTATGACTATACCACAGTTTGCTTATCCATTCTCCTACTGATGGACTTGTGGGCTGTTTGCAGGTTCTGGCCATTAAAAATAAAGCTGGCCGGGCTCGGTGGCTCAGCCTGTAATCCCAGCACTTTGGGAGGCTGAGGCGAGTGGATTGCCTGAGCCTGGGGGTTCAAGACCAGCCCGGGCAACTTGGCAAAACCTCTTCTCTACAATAAATCAAAAAAATTAGCCGGGCATGGTAGCATGTGCCTGTAGTTCTAGCTACTTGGAAGGCTGAGGTGGAAGGATTGCCGCAGCCCAGCAGGTTGATGCTGGGGTGTCCATGAGAGTGCACTGCACTCTAGCTGGGACGATGGAGTGAGACTCTGACTCAAAAAATAAAAGTAAAAATAAAGTTGCTACAAATGTTCTCAAACAATTTTTTTGTGGACTTATGGTTTTCTTGGATATATAGCTAGGTGTGGAAATGCTGGGTCATAGGAAGGATGTAATTGAGTTTTATAAGACACTGCCAGACCTTTTCCCAAAGTGGTTTGTATCTTTTAACATTCCCACCAACAATGTATGAGGATTCCAATTGTTGGTGGTTACTTTTGCAGCTCTCTGCTTCAGTCTCATACTCAGCCTTGTCTTGTACCCATTAAATGCATTTACCCTTATACTTTTATACTTATAAAAGGTCCAAACCTGACTCTTCGTGGTTTATTACTTAAAACCTCCCCTGATTTTGATGATTATGAAATGTACATCCAAACTCTAGAAAGGTGCTAAAAGGTGAGATTCAGTTCTATATGATAATAGCTTTTACTGAAAGTTTGTGTGCCAAGCACTGTATTAAGCACTTTACATGCATTATCTCACTCAATCCTTAACAACAACCCTCTGAGGTAGGTACAACAGCATTCCCATTATACAGATGAAGAAACTGAGTCCCATAGAGGTTAAGTAACTTGCCCAAAGTCATGTAGCTCATAGGAGGTCAAGCTGAGACTTGAACAGGGTCAGTGATCTTTTTTTTTTTTTTACCACCTCACTATAATGCTCCTATCTATTGTCCTTTGCATAGAGGCTAGCATTAAAAGAAAAGTTTAAGAGTTGAAAGTTTCACCCAACTGCCTTATTTTAAACATGAGGATATTGAGGTCCAGAGAGAAGGGACTTGCCTGAAGTCCCACATTAGTTAATGGAAGAACCATCAGAAGCCAAGTCTCCTGGACGCCCCCCAGTCAGGAAATCTTTTCACTCCACTGCATGGCATCCTCCAATGCTTTAGGCAATTCAGATTTTATTTCTAGCTTTTTAATAGTGACAAGGGTCTGAAAACCACTTTGAGATCTTTGAAAGAAGTACATGAATCTTTTTAAAAGGGTAAATGAAGTAAGGCCAAACTTGTCTGTTGGGCCAAGATATAAATAAAATAGTCAAACTCATGTCAATTCCTGCCTGAACATTCTCTTGAAAATGTTTCTCCCACCCACTCAGTCTTCTCTGGAAAAGGAATAAAAATATGGATACTTGGAGCATTCCGTGGGAAAGGAGTGGGGGGAAACAAACAAAGAAGAATCCCTGAGGGCAATTTTCTCTTGGACTCTCACAGCACCATCTGGTGGACACCTGGGGTTTTTGTTTCTCTTCATTCACAGTGTTTTTCAAGCAAAATGTTTATAGTCTGTATCTGTGCCAGGCACTACAGCGTTAGGCGCTGAGATCCAGATGAGACTTGGTGACTTGGTTCCTGCCATGATGGAGCTAACATTCTAGGGTGCGGGAGAAAGGCAGATGCTCTCCAGACCATGACAAGGTGTGGTGCAAGGCACTGTTGGAAGCACACAGAGCACAATGCTTAAGAATTGCAGCTCCAGCCTTAGACAAACCTGCCTTTCAGTTCTGGCATGGCCACCTACCAGCTGTGCTACCCTGAGCAAAGCCACTCTTCTCTTTGCTCCAGTGTACTCATCTGTAGAATGGAGATGATAATAACAGTGCTTTCAATAGGATTTTGTGGCAAGGATTGAATAAGAGAATGCATGTGAAGTACTTAGCATAGCGCCTGGAACATATAAAATTTTCAATAATGTTGGCTGGGGTGATTCTGTATTAACAATAAGCATATGGTGCTATGGGAACCAGAGAAGAGGCATTTCACTCAACCTCCAAGAGCTCAGGACAGACTTCCGTGAGGATGTGAAAACTGAGATGAGTTTTGAGTAGGAAATAACCACTCGGATCCTTTCTCCATGTGGAATGCTATTCCTGTAACATCAGGGGGAAAAATAACAGAGTTCACCTCCTCTCACTCCTAAATCATGAGGGATGATGGCACAGTGTCCTTTTGCCTCAGGGGTGCCAGGGGTTTCACTGAGGGCTTCTGAGCTGGAAGATGATATGGGAACATTTAACTATTATTGAAATCAGGCCTCAGAACATGGAGAAATTGTTCCCATGGTGGGTAGACAGAGCTTGACTTGAACTTAGATGCTAAGAGAAAAACCAAGACCAGTTGTGTCAACTACCATCTGTTTGTTTTAATTTTGACCTTGTTTTGGGCAATAATGCTTCAGTGACTCTTTATTCATCCAGCATTATGTTAAATAGGCATGATGGACATGATAAATTCTCACTGCCTCCAAACATGAACAGTTCCAGGTCCTTCAGCTGTTCTCCGAATTGTGCCTGGCACACACCATGACCATATCTGACTCCATTCATATTGTTCATCTCCCCTGTAAATTCTTAGCCTTCCAGGTTATCCCAATTTTACTCATCCTTCAAGACCTAGACTTTCTCATTCATTAATAAGATATTTTCTGAGTACATAATATGTGTCAGGCACAGTGGCAGGCACTGAAGATGTAACAAAAATTAAGAAAAACACAGTGTCTACCTTCACTGAGCCTACATTCTACCTAGGACTACAAACAGGAAAACAAACCATTGAGACTATGTGTTGCCAATGCTTTCCATGAAGACAGATACACCTAGAACCTTGCTTTTCAATAGTTTTCACTACGTAGCACATATAGATAACATATATTGAACCCTTGGGATAAGTTGATCAAGAAGCAACTTGCCAGGGAACTCTAGCCATCTCAAAGGCAAAAAGGAATCAATATCTCAGATGCCTTGGAAGCTCTTGAAGACCTCTGGTCTAGAATCTCAAGCTATGGCCCATAAGATCACTGTTGCTATCACCACACTTAGTCCTTGACAGTTGTTGGGGCCCAGAGGGATGCCACTGCAGACAAATGCACGCTCCTTGTTGTTAGCTGGAACTTGGTGAAAGTCACTCTTGCCTCTTCAGCCATAGGCTCAAACTGGAGGCCTTCAGGGAAGCCTTCCCAGGCAACTGAAGCCTAAAAGGCTCTCTGTCTCTTCCAAATCCCTACATAAGAGGGGAGACTCCGAAAAAACTGGAATTACTTTATGAAGGGTGGGTCTCTTGTAATACAGGCTTACCCCACTAGGTAAGTGTTCTAGGGACTCATTGGCATCAGTATACCAATGAGAGGCTGCGTTCAGCTTCAGTGCATTTTTTTTTTAGATTCTTTCAACACGTTTGTCCATTTCATGATGGGTGATTTATGAGTGTACCTGTCCACACCACACTGAGTGTTCAGCAGTTTTTGACCAAAAAACAGCATGACCCCTGTGCCCTACCCTCCCTATTCACCTGATCTTACCCTGAGCAACCTTTTTTGTGTGTTTCCCAGGATGAAAAAGTCCTCAAAGGGAAATGATTTGCAGATGTAGAAGAGGGGAAACAAAAAACGGCAGAAGTGCTAAAAGGCATCCAAATTGATGAGCTCAAAAACTGTTCTGAGTAGTGGAAAAAATATCTCGGTAGGTATATTGCATCAAATGGTGAGTACCTTGAAGGTAACTGAAGTTTCAACATGCAGGAATAGATACACAATATTTTTTTTAATAAATAAATTCCAGTTTGGGGGGCTCCTCCTTCGTATGTAGAGTTTTAAGCTCACAGTTGAGCTTCTCACTCACCCCCCATGGTCTATCATGTACTGATAGCACAAGACCTTCTTTTGTCTCCTCATGGCATCTAGCAATACTAAACAAGAGAGGGACCAGAAGTACTTCTTAAGTGCCATGTTTTAAGACAAGTAGTATTGAAACTTCACAGGTCTTAAAACAAACATGATTTTGCTATCTAAGAAAAGTCCAGTGCTCAATCTGTCTTTAAAAATTTGTAAGAGAAAATGTCCCAAAGTTTTAAGAGAGAGAATGAAGTCAACAGCTCAAGTTATTTGTACAACCTTACTCCTGGAGACAGCATGCTGAATCCCTGCAGTTCCAGGCCAGTTGTGGAACTCTTCTTCTCTGAGCAAAACCAAAGGCCAATCAACGTAGTCCACAACCCCAGGAGATGGGGTCAAGGGTGATATTGTTTATATTATACAAAGAGAGCCCAGGGGACCTCTTGTAGATAAAATCAAGACTCCTGCTGAAATTAAACAGAAAATTCCATAACGTTTTCTTCACTTAGACTCCCCGAGAAAGATTGATTCTGTCACTATTGTGAATCCTGATGGTAATAAAAAGCAGATCTGAGTGATAAATAATGCCACCTAGAGGAAGGCCAATTTCAGCGCTCCCTCAAACACCCACTATCTAGGCAGGAAGGCTTCCTGATTTTTCTCTGGCCCTGTCCCTCACCACTCTTGGGAAGTTACAGAGTGATACTTTCTTATGTTGATGAATGCTATTCACCATTCCAAACTGAACGTGGGGCTCGAAATGCCCTATTTCAAGGAATGTAGAAGATACAGCTAAAGTGAGAAAGGCATTTATAGGAAGAGCTGTTGGTCTTAAAGAAGAAAATATATGTGGACATGTCTGTAACATATATGCACATATATGTGTATCTGATTCTGAGTTTCTTTTAACTTTATGGGCTAGCAAAGAGCAAGGCACAAAAATAAATAACTGATATCAAAAGAACTGTTTTTAGATTTCTAGTGCAAAAGTCACTCTGAGGAGACACATGGGTGAGTGAATTTCAGCACACTCTCTCTTCTTTTCCTTTTGTCCTTTGTTCCTAGGAGTCTCATGATGCTTTTTTGATTGAGTTTCAAGAACTCAAGGCAAAAATATAAATTGGGAAAAGTTGGTGTTTAGCACTCTTTAATGTTCACTGACCCCCCACTAGAGGCCACTTCTGATTCTTGTTACCCTTAAGAGTGTTTTCCAAGAAACATCTTGGTTCTATATCTCATCCTCTCAGAATCTCTCATTCTTTTTAGTGTCAAAGGAAATATCGACCCACCCTGCTAAAGCAAAAGAAAAATCGATCCTACACAAATAGTTAAAAAAGCCAACAGTTAACAAGGTGCCTTCTACCTTGGTAACCTGGGAAGATCGTCTCCTCTTTTATGAATTATTTTGTGATTTAATTCTAAAAAGAGGTGCTAATAAAGGAATGGAAAGATCTAGCAGGAAGTACACGAATGGCCACTGGGAGAGGATGAGGAATAGGAACTGTTTGAGTTTTGTTATTGTTATTAAATTCCCGTGTGATTCTTTTATTTTTTTATTTTTATCTTTGAGTCCGAATCTCACTCTGTCACCCAGGCTGGAGTGCAGTGGCACGTTCACATGTCGGGCTCAGGTGATCCTTACACTTCAGGCTTCCAAGTGGTTGAAACTACAGGCATGTGCCACCACGCCCAGCTAATTTTTTAAATTTTTTTGTAGAGACGAGGTCTCGCCATGTTGCCCAGGCTGGTCTCGAACCCGTGGGTGGTCTCAAACCCGTGGACCCAGGCAATCCTCTCACACCCCCCCCACCTGCCCCCATACCCTCCGGTTCTCTTCTCCTAGCATGCCCTTGCCTGACTGGCCAATCTTATCTAGTAAGCATCATTGCTGGCACTGAAGAGTAAACAGTCAGGCAAGCCAGACCACCTAATGATTAGGAGAGTGGACCAAGGCCCACAGGAATGTGTCCGAAAACTTGAAGTGGGCATTGCCTATCTCCCCTCCATCTGTGAATACAAGGACATTGGACCGTTATACGGCAGGGCTCTGGGAATAAAAGATCGTTACAATTATGTGTTCCCTTCTGTCCAAATATTGCAATTGCCTGCCCCTTCCTCTAAAATACTGTAAAAGAACATATTGCAAATTCCAAAATGTTATCTAAAATGTCAACAAGACCAGGAGACTTTGTGCCATGTCAGTGGTCAGGTATCACATGTAAACTGCATGTAGGCTTCAAACTCTGGGTGGGTGAAGAGCTATGAATTTGGGGTATAAATTCTGGAATGAATTTATGTTGCTTTGAACAGGCTTTTTGACAATGATGCCAACCCATCTCCCTATAACCTGGCTATAGAAATTAAACACTCCCTTTTCTCCCAGTCTCTGCCTCTCATATTTTAGTCGGCCTTGAGGGATAGCAGCCAATTTATTGGATCAGGCCATAACAGTTCCAGATTCAGAATGTGTTACTCCTCCCAGAATGACAAAGCCTTTGAGGTATTTGCCCATCCTGCTGACCCATTTTCCTGCCCTCTTCTTACCTCCAACTTTCTTGTATTACCCTTTACAATATGCTTTTTAGTGAGTACTTTGCTGAATTGCCATTCTTGCCTTTTTAAATTTTAAATTATCTAAATTGTTGTGTTATGGTATCTATAGCAATGTTTTTCTGTCAATTTTCTCCCCTATCCCATATCCACATTGGATTCATTTGAAGACTTGAAACATGTCCACTGCAGCATTTATCCCTTGCTTATTCTGGAGGAACAGAATATGTTTCCTTTTTTAAAAAAGTCAGCTGAAAGATTACACCAAAATACTCCTTTTTCTGTATCATTTAACCTTTTGTTTTAGTTTGATTAAGTTTTAAGCAATTTCACCAGCAAATTCATTATGGGCACAATGAACTATAAGTGCTTCAAGTTATGTATAACTGTCCCAGATGTAAATTTCACTGTCCTTTGTTGGATGATACTCTAAATGGATATAAAATAAATTAGTGTACAGTGGAACAGAATGACAAATCCAGAAATAAACCCACCAACTGATCTTTGACAAAGCAAACAAAAACATACACTGGGGAAAGGACAACCTGCTCAACAAATGGTGCTGAGAAAATTGGATAGCTACATGCAGGAAAATGAAACTTGATGCCTATCTCTCACCATATACAAAAATTAACTCAAGATGGATTAAAGACTTAAATGTCAGATGCGAACTCATAAAAATTATAGAAGAAAACCTAGGAAAAACTCTTCTGGAAATTGGCATAGACAAAGAATTTACGCCTGAGATCCCAAAAGCAAATGCAACAAAAACAAAAATAAATCAGTGGGACTTAAACTAAAAAGCTTCTGCACAGGAAAAAAAATTCAACAAAGTAAATAGGCAATCTACAGAACAGGAGAAGATAATCGCAAACTATACATATGACAAAGGACTAATATCCAGATACTACAAAGAACTCAAATCAGCAAGAAAAAAAGCAAATAACCCCATTAAAAAGTGGGCAAATGACATGAACAGACACCTTTCAAAAAAAGACACACAAATGGCCAACAAACATATGAAAAAAAATGCTCAACATCACTAATCATCAGAGAAATGCAAATTAAGACCATGAGATACCACTTTACACCAGTCAGAATGGCCATTATTTAAAAAATCAAAAAACAATAGATGGTGCAGATGCAGTGAAAATGGAATACTTATATAAGGTTCCCCTCCCCCCCAAAAAGGAATTATTTTTTGGGCGGCGGGGGGGCTCTTGTAGTACAGGCTTCCCACACTAGGTAAGTGTTCTAGGAACCCATTAGCATCAGTGTGCCAGCTAGCGATGTTGTAAGAGGTTGCGTTCAGCTTCACTGAATTTTGTTGTTGTTGTTGAAATTCTTTCAACCTGTTTGCCCATTTCATGATGGGTGATTTACACAAACCACCTGCCCATGCTGTGCTGAGTGTTCAGCAGTTTTTAACCAAAAACGGCATGACCCCCAATGCCCTAACCTCCCTATTCACCCGATCTCGTCCCTAGCAACTTTTTTGTTGTTTTCCTGGATTTAAAAAGTCCTCAAAGGCAAATGTTTTGCTGATGTGGAAGAGGTGAAACAAAAAACAGCCGAAGCACTAAAAGGCATCCAAACTGACAAGTTCAAAAATTGGTTTGAGTAGTGGAAAAAGCATCTCGATAGGTGTATTGTATCAAAGAGTACTTTGAATGTGACTGAAGTTTAAGCATGTAAGAATACACAATTTTTTATAAATTCCATTTTTTGGGGGGGTCCCTCCTCGTACACTGTTGTTGTGAGTATAAATAAGTACAACCTCTATGGAAATCAGTATGAAGAGCTCTCAAAGAACTAAAAGTAGATCATTTGATCTAGCAATCCCACTACTTGCTATCTATCCAAAGAAACAAATTTTTATACTTTTTTGCAAAAAGACACCTGCACTCATGTTCATCACAGCACAATTCACAATTGCAAAGATGTGAAATCAGCCTAAAAGCCCATTAGCTGATCAGTGAATAATGAAAATGTGATATAGATATAGACATGGATACACAGATATACCACGGAATACTATTCAGCCATGAAAAGGAATGAAATAATGTATCTTGCGGCAACTTGGATGGAATTGGAGACAATCATCCTAAGTGAAATAACACAGGAATAGAAAACAAAATGCCAACATGTTCTCACTTAACAGTGGGAGATAAACTAAGGAACTGCAAAGGCATATAGAATGCCTGATGGACATTGAAGACTCAGAGGGGGTTTAGGGATGAAAAAAATCACCTATCAGGTGCAATGTGCACAGGTGAGGAGGGTAGAGAGTACACTTAAAGCCCAGACTTCGTTGCCACTATACAATGCATCCATGTAACCAAAAATCATGTGTACCCCTAAAAGCCATTGAAATAATTTAAAAATAATACATTAAATAAACTGGTCTGAAGGGCTTTAAAAAGTGAAATAAAATGGGAAGGTTTCTGCTAGAGATATGCTATGAAGTTTAATGACAATAGAAATGCTTTCAACATGGAGAAGAAATTTTCAATTCTACCCCCAACCAAATTATCAGTTAAGGTTATAGATTTACCTCCCATCTATACCTTGGCAGTAAGCTACTGCAGGATGTGTTCCACCAAGAAGAGGTAATAATCTAAATAAGAAAAAGACATGGGATCCAGGGAACAGAAGATTAACACATGATAGAGGTAAAGGGAAATCTCAGGATGATGGGAAGGTAGATCCCAAGATCACAAGCCTGCACTGGGGAAAGGAGGGCAAATGATCTGGTTCTAGGAAAGATTTTGTCCAGATGAAATGGTTAGAATTCTTGTTATCTGGGAGTCTTGAGAGGTTGAGGCAACTGGTGAAGAGTCTGAGGCTGAATTAGTGATAAGTTCATAGAAAATCAAGCCCATGGAAGAAAGATAACTATTAGCTCCAGGAGTTAAAAATGCAGGACAAGAAAATTAATCATAGTTTTCCTAGTACATGCTTCAGCTCTGAATGGCATAGTTATAATGTAGATGACGCAGGGTGGGTTGCAGCACAAAACTCATGGATTATTTGGCTCATCCCTAAAATGAATTTTAGAGCGGCCAACAGTTTATTAGCAAGAAGAGAAGCAAAAAGGAAGATTCATGGCAGAAAGACCTGCCATAGGCAAGTTTCTCAAAAAGAAAAACTTTTGCTCTCAACTACAAGCTAGATATAACTACCTATATGATATATGATATGCTAATGAGGACGAAGCACAGATAACAGCTGCCCTCTCTGCCTCCAATGGGAGGAGGAGTGGCCTTATCATTTCTATGATCATGATCAGCTAAGGAGTGGGGTTGAGCCCATTACTTTCAACAGGGAACCTAAAGGATTTTTAGTAATTATGAGCTGAAAGATTGGGTTGTCCTATTCTTACATCTGATGGGGTTTTCTTTTGATTGGCTGAGGGAGCGGGATAGGCTGCCCGCTTGGCCTGCAGTAAGATGTAATTTTAAACATTTTAAGTGTCTGAACATTACCTACAGGAAATGTATCTATGTCTAACCTGTGCTAGCTACCTGCTTCATAAAGACTTACTGGTCTAACTACATATTTACATTGAGAGAATGAGAAGTGTACCTGTGTATAGTGAGGTCAATAGAGTAACAAAATTAAGAAGCAGCAATACAAGCGTTTTACTTAGTGAAAGGGTAAACAGGCAAGATGGGCCGGTGCCACAGGAATGAAGCAAAGAAGCAAAGTTTTATTATCTACTTTCCATAGACAGAAAGGGGCCAGCACTCATAGGAGAGCATGGCCTTGAAGGCTGGGGAACTGGGTATATTTAAAGTTCTTGGAGTGGAGATTGGGCTAAGGAGAATGTTTAAAGTTGCACTTTTTGATGCAGATAATAGAAATCACATAAGTCCTGTGTCTTGACATCACCAGGCAACAGTATCTCATGACTCCAGGTGATGGGCTGGAGGCCAGTCGCAGGAAACTAATAACAATACACCAAGGACAGAAGTACAGATGCCTTGAACAATTTGGGGCTGCGTACTTTCTAGTTGGTTACAGTTTTTGCTTATTCTGGGAGCTCTGGTTCACAAGGCTTGATTAAACATTATACATAAAATTAATACAAATACATGAAAGAAAGCAGTTGTCATTTAGAGACAAAGGGAATAGATACATTTCTGGGTTTTAGGAAGTTTCAGCAGAGCCCATTTCTTATCTAGGCCCGGTGGAGGCTTTTCCAGGGACGTGAAGTTTTTTTGTGTGTCTCCTTCTTATCAGGGGACTCAATGGAGATGGTTGTGTTTCCTTCAGTACCAGCAACAGTTACTAGATCCAAGGACAGTGAAAGGGAGACAAGGGGAAAATGTTCACTTTTAAATTCAAATGGCTTCTACGTTTAGCCCAACTCAATTTAATACAAGTTTCTTCCCAAGCCTTTTAATTAGGAATTTGGGTAAGAATAATTAGGACTGGACAGGCTTAGGGGTACTTAGAATTATTACCAGGTTTTAACCCTGAGAATGCTGGCTCTGCTTCTTGCCAATGATCAGAACTGCTCAGCAAAGTGAGATAGGGTTAGAGCTGAAGTTAAAATGGCTGCACTACTGCTATAATTATTTGACCAAGTTATTTTAGTTTTCTGAGTCGGAGTCTCACTCTGTCGCCCCGGCTGGAGTGCAGTGGTATGCTCACAGCCACCGCAGCCTCGACCTGCTGGGCTCAGGCGATCCTTTCCTCTCAGCCTTCCAAGTAGCTGGAACTACAGGTGTGCGCCACCATGCCCAGCTAATTTTTTTGATTTATTGTAGAGGTGAGGTCTCAACAAGTTGCCCAGGCTGGTCTTGAACCCCTGGGCTCAGGCAATCCTCTCGCCTTGGACTCCCAAAGTGCTGGGATTACAGGCTTGTGCCACCGTGCCCAGCCTGACCAAGTTATTTTATTCTAAGTTTCTTGGGGTTCCTACCTTTCACTTAGCTGCAAGACTTTAAATACCAAAACAATCAACTAAGAGACAAAAGTGATTAAGCAGAGGACATTGCGAGGAGGAGGACAGAGGACAGGCGTATTTCATAAACTTTGTAAAATAGCTGACTTTAAACCTGTGTTTTTCAAACTGTGGTTTGCAATCTCTCTAAAGCAGTGCTGTCCAATATGGAAATAAAATAAAAAATTTAGGTCCTCAACCACACGAACTACATTTCAAATGCTCATTTGCCACATGTGGCTGGCAGCTACTGCAGTGGAAAATGCAGATACAAAATATTTTCTACTTCACAGAAAGTTCTATTGGACAGCACTATTTTACAGGATCACAAATCAATTTAGTGGGTCACAGCATTTAAATAAATGAGATAAATTCGAAAATAAGTATATATCTCATTAGTATTATTTTTTCACAAAAACATTTTATAAAATGTGTGTCCGTAGCATTGTGGAACACAGTAATAAAAAAAAAAGTTTGGAAGCACTGCTTTAAATTGTGTGCACAACTCTGATTAAAGATAACAAGTAAATAAATAAGACAGTGACAGACTTCTTGAGCCTCATAGTCATATCAGCCCAATTTCTGCATGAAACTGATATTTATGGGAATTTTGAAATAAGCATAAAAATTGACCCTTTTGGTCTTAAAATTTGTCTTATCTGAGTTCCTTTCTCAGGAGATCAAACCTCAGGCAAGGGCCTGAAAGTACCCAAATTCCACATCCAGACAATGAGAAGTCAGGCTCCTCACGAAACATGATTACTTTCTTACCCCTCCCTAATTGCTGTTTTACGTTCCTTCATCCAAAATATAAACCTCCAATTTCCCATTTTCCTTGGCAAATATCACCCAATCAAAAAGTCTTCTGCTGGGCACAGTGGCTCACGCCTGTAATCCCAGCACTGGGAGGCCGAGGTGAGAGGACTGCCTGAGTCCAGGGGTTCTAGACCAGCCTGGGCAACTTGGCGAGACCCTGTCTCTACAATAAATCAAAAAATTAGCCGGGCGTGTTGGCACACACCTATGGTTCCAGCTACTTGGAAGGCGGAGGCAGAAGGATTGCCTGAGCCCAGCAGGTTGAGGCTGCAGTGGCTGTGAGAGTGCCACCGCACTCCGGCCTGGGCAACAGAGTGAGACTCTGACTAAAAAAAAAAAAAAAAAGCCTTCTTCCCTGGCAATACTTGTCTCAATGATTAGCTTTCTATGCAGCAAGCAACAGGACTTGGCATTTTGGTAACAGTAGAATCTTCACTTCTTGTGATGGCATCATCCACAGCCTCAAATCTCTACAGGAAACCTGGAACCCAGGCCATCCAGCCTGGGTGGACTGAGATTCCAACTCTAAATAAATAAAATTTAAAAATCTAAAAAATACAGCTTGGGATAATATCACAATACTAAAGCTAGACTTGATGGATGTCAGGGACTATCACATTCCCTATTTCTTCTCTCATTTGTCTTTCCCTTTTTGCAAAGGGCATCATTTTTGGAGTAGGTTTTTCTTTTCTTTTTTTAATGTGAAGAAGCTAACGCTAAAAGGGTGTTATCAGATTTCCCCATGGTTACAAAGCAAGTGATAGAATGAGTCCAAATCTCCTGACCTCTAAATACAGAACTTTTTCTACAAAATCTTTAGGGGCAGAGAGTCTTTTAAGGCCCCAAAGTGTGCTAGCTGATACTTTAAACAACCTGACTAATGAATATTGTCTAGATACAATAATGATTATGGTAACAGCCAACATAAAGCTATTGTTCTAAACACTTCCCATGGATTAACTCATTTTAATTATCACAATCACCCTATGAGGCAGATTCTATTTTTTTGATGGAGAAATGCAGCTCTGGGATGTTAATTTGCCCAAAGTCACACAAGTGAGTGACAAAGCCAGGAACCAGACTGAGGCAGTCTAGTTGCAGAGCTCTTAATGCCATTATATACACTCTCTTGTATCACTCAGGTAAATAAATTAATTTCTCCCTAAATATTAATTAGCCTAAAAGTAATAGTTATCACTTATTAGCACCTACTAATAATACACACAATATGACTGTTTTGTCCCACAATATCAGTATTACAAATGGGTTCTACTCTATTAACTGCATGTATCAAAGTAACAAATTTGGGTTCAAGTACAATGAATTGATGGGACTTATACAAGCTGGGCTAACTGTTTAATATAACTCCATAAACCTAGAAATGAGTACTTTAAAAACATGTGTTTAAAAGTTTGGTTAATAATCATCAAACTTACAGATTTTTATCTTGACGCATAATTAAGTACAAGTCGGCTTGATAACATAGGTGAATTTATTTAAGATTCAAGTGCAAACTTAAAAACAAGAACAACTTTTCATCAAGAATAAACACAAAATCTAAACAACAATCCTGCAATCGTGCATTTTAACAGAAAGTACAAGTATGAATACATTATAATTTGTAACTACATTCAAAAATTAAAATATTTCTTATCAAATCCAAAACACTGCACAATCTTTAGCCTGTTCTCATCTTGTTACCTTAGAAACATTTGTCTTATGCTATCAGGAAAATATAGGCAAGGACTGTTAATCAGTCTCTCCAATCAAAGAAGCATTATCCCAACTTCTGACTTTTTGAATCATTCATCTGTATTTCTGTTCTGAAAAGCCGTACAATTATATCTCCACTCTAAGGAAAACAAAAATGAATACAGATATCAAGGAGGCAAGATACTTGCATGTAATTAAAGCAAAAGTCACAAATGTTTGACTTAGAAATGTACATATCATAGTAAATATTTAAAGTACAACCTTATTGATGGCTGACACGTAATAATAACTGTGAACAATTTAAACAGGTATAAAAATGTGAGACCAAACTCTTTAGGCATAAATACTTGAAAAGTCACTATGAATATGGAAAGATTTGTTTACAGAAATGTATATTTTTAGATGAAAAATCAGGGGGTACTGGCATCTCCCTGGTCCCTTAACAATATTTGGATTTTCACAAAGAATTAGCAGCACCCAACCTTAAGTGTTAATCATGTGTTTCTAAAGGACCTGTACAACAGATTAGTTGGCAGTGTTCTAGCTTTTGGGAGATGGGGGCGGGTAGGGGTGCAAATATCTGAGATAAAATAGTATGCATGCACTCACACATTTAAAATCACCATTCTAAATGGGGAGAAAATCACATACTGGAAAAGTTTAAGAAATTCATTCTTAAAGAATAAACACCAGGGCAGGAATGGAAGCTGAATAGTAGTCTACTTGATAATAATGGTTTCTTACTCCTCAAAGGCAAGTTGGGAAGAATGAAAATACTCACATAAATATAACTTCAGGAAAAACTCGCCTAGAACTTGACTTTGCAAAACACTGAACAGAAATCTTTACAAAAACCTTCACTCTTGTTTATAATACCCGATGATTTTTCTCATTTCCACCATATACATAACATTTAAGTATTTTCTTTATAAATATTTTAGAGGAAAAAGAATTCACTTTGTTGCAATGGTGGCCCACATCTGTACAAAGCAATGTAAGCAACATATATATAGATACATATATATGTATATATATAAAATGATTAAGAAAAAGTGCAAAGAATAACAGTATTAAGAATTTTTGCATTTTACAGTAACTATGGTTCAAGTGTGAATATCTACCAAGGATATATAATCCCAGATTTTAATTAAAGACTCAAAAACTCATACTCCAAGTTACTGCACAAACACCAGTCCCTTATCAAGTAGCTCCGCCCTTCTCCCAAATCGAGCATTTCCAGTTTCTAAACTCTTCACAAACAGGAAAAAAATGATAACAGTGTTTTCTTCCCTTTAACTTCCCAAAACTCATCCAAGTTAATTAAACACCTGTAGGTTTGAACAAGATATTGGGGAAGTCGTTCACTAATAACCCGCTTTGCTAAAATTAAAGCGAAATGAAAGGCCTGCTGAAATGCAAACTACTGATTAAGAATCAAATCAGCAATAGCAAACGGACCTTAGATTACCAATGTAATTTAATACAAGTACATTTTAAAACTAATCCTTGTTATTAAAGATAAATTCAGAGTTCAAATCTCTTTCCCAGGTTCAGTGCTGGACAAGGGTCCTAACTTCAAATACTTATGATTTTATCATCTTTTCTAACAGAGAAATGCTTCCTGTTAAATTTGGATTAACTTTCTATCATTTTACTCTTGGTTTCAGTCCTGCATTTTGAACAAACACAGAAAGGCAATTTTCAGCATTTTTAAAAATGTACTTTCCTCTTAAGTCATTCAAATAATTACAGACACTGATTTCAGACCTCAGAGTTTCAAAAAAGCAGTTCAATTTTCCTTTACTTATATTACTAGATATTTTTTGGTGTATATAGGTTGTTTTATTCTTACTTTAGGCACTGTAATTATTCACAATATTACAATGATTCTATATCTAAGCTATGCAACAATTATAATCTTAATGAATACCTTCTAAGGTACTATTTGATTCTGTATATTATAGTAGGATTGAATTTTCCCTTCGAGATAAATGGTTGGAAAAGAATTTTAAAGCCCTGCAGCACTTCTGCTTTGAGTAGTGTTAATACATATTTTCTGTCATGCTTAATATTTAAGCTTCTTCTGAACTAGGAAGACAATAGACAGTGGAAGCTGCACATTTCCTCAAACTACATTCTACTCCAACTCCATTTTTTTTGTTGAACATTAAAGATTTTTCTTTACAAAAACCAAGTATATCTCAGGCTAATTTTAAAAACAGAATTTCTGCTCTATAATTAAAAACACAGCTAAAGGGAAATAACTTTTCAATCTCGGCTGCACTAGAACTATGCAAAAGTTAAAGTAGACTTGACAACTATTTTATTCAGTTTTGGTTTTGTTTTGTTTTGTTTTGACCATGTCTTTAGAATGATATACCTTACATTCTAACAGACTACTCATCAAAGGCTTAAAACTCTAGACCCAAAAACCACCAGGCTACCTCCCGTGCAACTGGCAACAAGAGAACAACATGTTATTTGCCCCCATACATTCGTTCAATGTCTTTGAGGTAATGGTTCTTCAGCTCCTTCCTTTTCAGTTTGAAAGCATCAGTGACCAAACCAGTTTCAGGCGTCCATGGCTCTGGGCTTAATCGAACTTTGATTGGAATTTCAAATCGCTCCAATTTCACTGAAATGAGAAGTAGAGGGATGGGAGAATGGCGGGGGAAGGAGGGGGAAGAGAGTGAAAAGGAGGGGAGATGGGGTAGAAGGGGAGAGAGAAGCAATTAATAAAATATGAATTTTGCAAGATTTGCCCAGATGATGCAGGTGATGAGGCAAACTTGCTTAGTGTTATGTTTATTAATGATATTTCTACCTTACAATTTCATTGTGTATTTCTCAAAGTATACAGAAATTGTTTCAATTTTATTCTAATACACATGGGGTGCCAAAAAATGTATATACATTTTAAGAGATGTTATCTATGTATTACTTTTTGAAGTTGAACTAAATTACAGTAGCAATGTGGAGTATGACATTCACTCAACCGGGCTTCCACCATTGTCTTTGACTGTCCTACCTGTCGCATGGTGACGCCAGCATTCATTTGATTAACACCATCTTTTGAGCAAATGTCACACTTAAAATGTGCATACATTTTTTTGGCAACCTCTGTATATACATACACACACACATCTACACACACACACACACACACACACACACACACACACACACACACACTCTTTCCTCGTCAGACTTTCTAGTTGTTCTCTCTACCTGGGATGGTCCTTCCTAATATAGTTGCATGGTTCTCTTCTATACTTCATCGAGGTGTCTGATCAAATGCTACCACCTCATCAGGGTAAACTTCTCTGACTACTCATAACAAAAGAGAAGTCCCTTTGTCTCTGTACATCCTCTTACACTATGTTTTTTTCAAAGTACTTATCACCACCCAACACATTGTACATGTGTCCTATCCAGTAGAGTGGAAGCTCCATGAAAGCAGGGGCTTTGTTTTGTTCATTGTCATCCATAGGGCTACATTGAGAGCCCTCAATACATACATACAACTTTATTAATTCACTTTACAGAAAGTTAAACCTCTAGATAAATATTCTTTTTTTTCTGAAAAAAATTCAACTTTGTTGATCCTCAGGAATATTCAAATTTTAACATGAGATGCCATTTTATTCCCCCCAGATAAACAATACAAATTTTTAAGTCTAACAATATCACTGTTAGTGGGGGGTATAAATTGGTGCAATCACTCAGAAAATAATTTTTACATTATCTAGACAAATATCTTTATAAGCTTTATTATATAATCAAATATAGATAAAAAAGGAAACTGAATTTTATGTCTTTAAATGGTACAAGGAGTTGATGCAGTGCATATTGTATTTGAGTTAGACAACTCAATACACCTTGGAAGAATCATACGAAAATAAGGACATAGAGATAATCAATGTAGTATTAATATTTTTAAATTCCACAAATTATACACCATCAAGTTATTTATTATGAATACAAGGTCATGTTTAAAATTCTGAAGGCCCATTTGCAGTAATGCTAATCAACAGATGAGCTTTATTTTATATGTGATTATTTAAAACAGCAATTGCCAAGAAGCAAACATCTGCGCATTTTTTAAAAAACTACTGCTAAAGAGCCTAGATGACTATAGAAAAAATGTGGTTTCAGTGGTGAGCACAAAAAACTCAGATTCATGGACATTCTTGTTCTAGTACTTTTCTAAGTTTTATGAAAGCCTGGTTGAATTAGTGAGTTTCCCAATAAAATTAGAGAAGAATATACAGCTGAGTATAACAATTTTTTCAAGTATAACTTAGAACCAACTTCTTAAATGCCTGAGCAGGTAGAAAAGGGATAGAAAACTTGCCAGAATTAATCATGTCTACTCTGTTAACAAAGTATAGCTCAGTTACACAGAAGTTCCTGAAATGAGCCTACCTGCTTCCAAAGTCACATTTGGATCCTAAGGAAACAATTAAATCCACAACTATAGGTTTGACTCCAACATTTTTTATTTCATTTTATCTTTCTTTTATATATAGGCCCTACTCTAGAAACACTAACAAAATTGAGACAAGACAGGCACATTATTTCAATTGCACACAAGCAAATAAAAGCGTATTTAATAAAAACTCCTCTACTTAGTCTTCATTAGTTAAATTTGTTTTAAAACAAAAAAAAAGTTGCTTTAGGGGTTTCAAGGGTTTCATCTTGGGAACTCTTAAACATTATCTAATACCACAAGCTATCAAAAGCAATGAACAGCCAGGCTTGGTGGCTCAGCCTGTAATCTCACGCTTTGGGAGGCTGAGGTGAGTGGATTGCCTGAGCCCATGGGTTCGAGACCCGCCTGGGCAACTTGGTGAGCCCTCATCTCTACAATAAATCAAAAAATTAGCCGGGCGTGGTAGCACGCGCCTGTAGTTCCAGCTACTTGGAAGGTTGAGGCGGAAGGATCGCTGGAGCCCAGCAGGTCAAGGCTGTGGTGGCCGGGAGTGGCCACTGCACTCCAGTCTGAGTGACAGAGTGAGACTCCAACTCAAAAAAAAAAAAAAGCAATGAACAATCACAGTTTTCTATGGACAGGATAAAGTAACTGCCAACAAGTGAAAAAGATTAGGGGAAGGAAAAACAAAAACAATTTTATATGAGGCATTTTTATCTAACTTAACTAAAACTTTATGAAGTATAACCTCCAGGTGGCAGCAAATATCAATTTTTATAGCCATTAGTACTTGCTCAAATCACTCCAAAACAATTACTGTGCATTCTTATGATATTACCTATACCTCACACTTACATTTAAAATATAAAGAGGCCTGCTAGGAAAGATGTCAAATTTCTGACAGATTTGCTGAATACAAAAGGCTATTTTACATTTTCTTTTTTGTGTGTGTTAAGTCTCTGAAATTATAATTTGAAGCAAAATGTTGGTAAGACAAATCTTTTGTGGCACAGAAAAATTTATGGTTTATACACTGAGCTCATAAATGGGCATTCTTTACCCAAATTATGAATTATATACCTCACTCCAAGTACAGGAAAGTTATAGGACCTAGTGAGTCAAAGGATTTTATCCCACCTTCTACTCAATTGTGATCCAGTTTGACTTTCCCAAATGATGTTTCCACATACTTAAATATGTAATGACAAATTATTCACATCACACTCTACTCCATTAGTATATTCAGAGAATTATTAAAAATAACTACAGTGCACCTGTGTGTGATTAACATTAGCCTTTGGGTTGAAATGCTTTTTCAAATATTACATTTAAAGAAATATCAGGGTTCGTATTTTTAAAAGTTCTGGGAGCCTGTTGTCATTAATATAAATATTATAATATTGTCTTATATCAATAATATTAAAATGAAAGTGGTGTTAACCATAAGGAAAAAAATGAAACAAGAGAAAGAGGACACTAAATGAGAAAGTTAACAAAATCTTAGAAGACAAAAAGCAAACAAATTAATGGTAACTGACTTAGAGCTGAGAGAGCTGAGGCGCCTGTCAACAGAGAAGGATACCAACAAGAAGCAAACCGCCCTCTGGAAGAGCTTGGGGAAGTGCCCCTGAGCCTATGCCTCTGAAGACAGAGATGAAACAGGAGCGCTGGGCCCCAGCCCACTTAGAGAACAGTTCTCCCTCACTCTGCTGCTCTTCCCACAGCAGGCTGGAGACAGGTTTACTTTTTGGAAAATCTGACTCTGGACTAAAAGACATTAGGCAAAATGTAGGGAGATAGTAAGGCTGAAAACAGAAGGACTCCATGAGTGTAAGACCCTCTGCCTTCTCATCCCCCACAAACTCTAACCCCCTTTAGGCAACCAGAATACCAGCACTCAGACTAACATTGCCCAGGCAAGAGATTGGAGAAGTCTTTGGAGAAATAGAATAACCAAAAGAAAAAGACACGAACATTTGAATAACTTTTCAATGAAGCCCAGTCATCTTTCCAAACAGTTTTTTAGTACCTCACTTAAATATGAATAGACAGACAAGGATGAGCAGACATTTGAGAGACTAAGCAAGAATAAAGTAGAACCTGGAGGAAATAGAGATAACAGAAAAAAAATTACATAAGAAATTCATTTTAACATCCTTAGAGGAATAAGCCCTGGGGAGCAAACAGTCTAAATCATCTTCTATGATTGGAAGTCCATAGATAATGTCACAAATGAAAAAGTCAAGGAAGAGCAAAATAATAATTTTCGTTAGAGAAAAGCAGAGACAAATGCTATTGATTGCATCCATGAAGGGACAACAGGGCGCTATTTAAAAAAACAGCTAGAGAACAGGAATGAGTTCTTGAAGATTAAAATTCTGGTAGTGGAGGCTGGGTACAGTGGCTCACACCTGTAATCTCAGCACTCTGGAAGGCTGAAGCAGAAGGATTGCTTGAGCCTGGGAGTTCAAGACCAGCCTAGGCAACATAGCAAGACCTAACCGCTACAAAAAATTAAAAATAAATAAAATTCTAATAGTGGAAATTGAAAATTCAGAAGACAGAAGAAATGATAAAGTTGAGAGGTTCAGCCAGAATATTAAAAAAAGATAATAGAGAACAAAAAAAGATAACAAAATTAGAGTATGAAAGCAGTCACACAAAAGTAGTCATGGATACACACAAAGAGAACTTGGGGTTGGGATGGGGGTAAATTATGGGGGAAAAAAAGCAAATGAAAATAAAAATAAAATACATATTTCCCAGCACTGAAGGGGAGAAATCTCCAGATTGAAAAGGCTCACCCAAGTACACACAACAATAAATGATCAAAGACCCACACCAGAGCATACCATATCATTATAAATCATTAGAACACCAGAAATTAACATCATAACTCTGAAAGCTTGGAGAGATGAAATAGTTCATTCATACACAAAGGAATGCGAATTGGGATGGCATTGGATTTCTCATCCAGCAACACTTAAGTTAGAAGGTAACAGAGCCAAGGCTGCAAAATGTTATAAGGAAAAACAATTTATAATCTAGAACTCTAAAATATGCCAAGCTACATCTCAAGGGTGAAGATAGAATAAAGACATACTCAGACGCACAAGCACAGTCACAAAAATGTAGCTTCTATGCACTTTCTCAGGAAGCTGATGAAAGATATGACCAAACCAACAAGTAAACCAAGAAAAGGACTGATAAGAGATCCAAGAGACAGGAACCAACACAGGATCGTTGAAGATTAAAATTCTGATAGTTTTAAAATTCTGGCATTTGCCTCCTTTTTTTTTCCCCTAAAGAAAATGGTTAATGAGAATAAAAAACCCCAGCTCCAAGTTCTGAGTGTGTGTGTCTAGGACTACTTTTATAAGGCTGTTGGACCTCCTGGCTTTCATCCTCTAATTTTATGATCCTTTCTTTGTTTTGTTTTGTTATCATTGTGCAAAGGAAATTCCCAGGATGATAGTAAAGGGAAGCCCTGGGGAGCACACAGCCTAAATTTCAGGATGAACTCAAAGAAGTATGCCTCCAAGAAAAAAATATAGAATGCTATACTTTCCTATATTTGAGAGAATTTTTACAACTTTATCAGAGTTTAGGGGAAGAATTAAGAAAGGCAATTTTAAAATTCAGGGAAAAACAAAAAGTCATGTAAGAAATGAAATATAATCATACAACATGTAGTTCAACCGTGAATACAGTCATACTGTAACATGGTATAAAATGTAAAATTTGCTATAAATTGGGAAATATGTAGTACATATAAATTATATATATATTATACCATATATTGGGAAAGGAAGTATATATTTAGGGGAATGGAGATTAAAAAGCTAATCATCTTCTATGATTAGAAGTCCATAGATAATGTCACAAATGAAAAAGTTAAGGAAGAGCAAAATAATAATAATTTTCTTTAGAAAAAAGCAGAGACAAATGCCAGAAATTAAAAAAAAAAAAAAGCTAAAGGAGGATGAGACTCAGGATTGAAGAGGGGTACAATGTGGGCTGCTGTTTAATATAAGTCTCGTAATACTAGCTGATATTTTTTAAACTGTAAGTGTACAGTTATCACACAGAAAAAAAATTAAAATTAAAACTTAAGAAAGTTATAAGACCAGCCTATTTGTCTTGAGAGCTAATTTTTAATTTCTTTAATTTCCCCAATGTTCCAGTCCACTTTGTCAGAACTTTCTGCTACTTTGAAACAGGATCACTCTCTTTCCTGAATGTTTCACAGCAGTGCTCTGCGCTGGCTCTGCCCTCCTGGCATCTTGCTGATGACACATTCTACCCACGCCTCTCCCTCCACCGATTGCTCACTTGCTGGTGTTGTCCAGAGACCTGTTCTCAGCCTCCTGTTCTCACTTTATACTCTCTCCCAAAGCTAGCCCATGTCTACCACCTTCAGGGTTTTCATTATCCCAAGTCTATAGTACAGTCTAGGCCTCTCTCATAAGGTTTGGACTCACATACACAACACATTTTAACATTGATTATCCAACAGGCATTTCAAACTATGTATGTCCCAAGCTGACCTCATCACCTTCTCATATATGCTGGCTCTTCCTTGTATCTTCTAGCTCAATCAGTAAGAATATCTACCTTGTAGCTTGAAATACAAATGTGAAGGCCAGCCTCCTGGACTCCTCATTTACGTTACCTACATTATCCAAATAATCATCAAAGCCTGTCCATTTTGCCCCTTAAATGTTTCCTGATTCCCCGGTTCAGGCCTTTACTACTCCCACCCCTCACGGAGGCATCTCCTACAGCCCTCTTAAACTGGATTCCAGCGTCAGTACAGTCCCCCTAAAATGCATCTTCAGCATGGTCTCAAGAATGACTGCATCTATCCTAAACACAACTATGACCACATCACTAACCTGCTAAAACCTGACAATAGCTCCCCATTGCCTAGAAGATTAAGTTCAATTTTCTGAATATGGCATACATAGCAATACATGTCTGGGCCTCTGCTTACCTTTACAGCCTCATCTTGGACTCTACTTTACCAGAACATCAAACTTCTTATAGTTCCCTGCAGACATGATCTTTTTCATACTTCTGTGCCTTGACTCACGTTTCTCCTCAGCCTAGAATACCCTCCTTGGTTAACGTTTAATCAACCCTTAGGAATGAGCTTAAGTGACATCTCTATGAGGAATCCTTCCATGACCTCCCAGGTAGGGTTAGGTACCTTCATCTGTGGTACTATGATTCTTTTTTGTTTGTTTGTTTGAGTTGGAGTCTCACTCTGTTGCCCAGGATGGAGTGCAGTAGCATGCTCATGGCCACCACAGCCTCAACTTGCTGGACTCAAGCGATCCTTCTACCTCAGTCTTCCAAGTAGCTGGAACTACAGGCATGCGCCATCATGCCCAGCTAATTCTTTGATTTATTGTAGAGACGAGGTCTTGCCAAGTTGCACAGGCTGGTCTCGAACCCCTGAGATCAGGCAACCCTCTCGCCTCTACCTCCCAAATTGCTGGGATTACAGGCATGAGCCACCATGCTCAGCATTCTCTGTTCATCTCTCTACTGCTGATAACACTGCTGTCTCTATTATGTGCCCCTCTCACCGGATAATGAACTACCTGAGAATAAGACATGTGTCTTACTACCTTCTATATTCCAATGCTTAACACAATTACTGGCATATAGTATATAATGAGATGTTCTCTGGTTGGTTAGTAATGCATCATCTGAGGCAGTCTACTTGCAGAGCCAAAGTATATACACAAAGAAGAGTCATGGGTATGACAGAATTTACTGAAGATTTATTAGATTCCACTTTGTAGACCAGACACAAGGTAGACTTATATAATAGATCTATACAAAGATGGGTCATTTCAAACACAGGCTAGATGACCACTTGGGAGGGACGATGTAACATGCAATAAAAAATAACTACAGGAGCTCAAGGCTGCAGTGAGCTATGATTTCAGCCTGCACTCCAACCTGGATGGCAGAGTGAGACTCAGTCTCTTAAACAACAACAAAAAAGAACTAGATAGATTATTCTACCATATGACATTTAAGGATTCTTCCAACATGAAAATCCATTTATATATTTATATGTATATATATTTTAAGAGGCAGATTTTTAAAATCCTATATTTTATTATTAAAACAAATGACCGGGCTCAGTGGCTCAGCCTGTAATCCCAGCACTTTGGGAGGCCAAGGTAAGTGGATTGCCTGAGCCCATGGGTTTGAGAGCAGCCCGGGCAACTTGGCAAGATCTCTTCTCCACAATAAATCAAAAATTAGTCGCGCATGGTAGCGCGCACCTGTAGTTCCAGCTACTTGGAAGGCTGAGGCGGAAGGATCTCTGGAGCCCAGCAGGTTGACACGGGAGGCTATGAGCGTGCCACTGCACTCCAGCCTGGGCGACAGACATAGTGAGACTCCAACTCAAAACAAAACAAAACAAAAAAACAAACATTTTAAAGAGCCTAATGCAAAAGAATCATTAGATGACTTTTAGGGATTACAACAGACTAGCAATTTCTTACTTACTGGCATTTGCAGCTTCTCGAATTTCTTTCAGTATTTCAGCTTCCATGGCAGGATTATTGCAGATATCAACCCAACTTCCTTCCACCCCTTTCTGTTGTGCCAAAAGTGTCAACCTTTTCTGATTAGGAACCACAAAACTTATCACATAGGACTGGTCACTAAAAAATTAGAAAATAAAATAGAAATTTAAAAATTGAGAAAAATCGTTCATAAATTGTTCAATAAAACAGTACAGTACAGACAATTCCAAATATATATGTCTCTTATTTGTTAAGGTTTCATTAAGAAATAATAAAACTCATAGTACTAGCATAAAGATAGATGTACAGATCAATGGAATAGAAAAAGAAACCACCGAGGTAACCCTTGTTATCAATGGCCAAATGATCTTCGACAAGGGTACTAAGACAACTCAATGGTGAATGAACAGTTTCTTCAACACATGGTGCTGGGAAAACTGGAGATCCACATAAAAAACATAAAGTTGGACCATTACCTTACAACATATAAAAAAAATTAGCTCAAAATGGATCAAAAATCTAAACATTTAAGAGCTAAAACTATAAAACTTCTAGAAAAAAAAACAAAGGAAAAACTTCATGACAATAAGTTTGGCAATATTTTTTGGATGTGATACCAAAAGTACAGTCAACCAAAGCAAAAACAGATAACTGAGACTGTTGCAAAATTCAAAATTTCTGTGCATCAAAGGACTCAATCAACAGAGTGAAAAGGTAATCTATAAAATGGGAAGAAAGATTTGCAGACTATATATCTGAACGGGGTTAATAAACAGAATATATAAAGAACTCCTACAATTAAACAACAACAACAAAAAAACAAATAGCTCAATTTAAAAACAAATTATTTGAGCAGACATTTCTCTAGAGATGATATACAACTGGCCAACGATCGTAGGGAAACATGCTCAACAGCACTACTCATGAGAAAAATGCAAATCATAGCCAAGATGAGATATCCCCTCACACTCATGAGGATGACTATTATAAAAAAAATGCTAGTGAGGAGAAGGAAAAATTGGAATGCTTGTAAAATGTAAAATGTAAAAATGATACTGCTGCTATGGAAAACGGTATGGCAGTTCCTAAAAAAAATTAAAAATAGAACTATCACATATGATCCAGCAATTTCACATTTGAGTATCTATCCAAAGAACTGAACGCAGGATCTCAAAGAGATATTTGCATACCCATGTTCATAGGAGCATTATTCGCAACAGCCAAGAGTGGTAAGCAACCCATGTCTATTGGCAATGAATACATAAACAAAATACATTATATACATACAATGGAATATTGTTCAGTTTTAAAAATGAAGGAAATTCTGATACATGCTACAACGTGGCCAAACCTTGAAGACACAATGCTAAATGAAATAAGCCAATCACAAAACAACAAATACTTTATAAGGTATCTAGAGTAGTCAAATTCACAGAAACAAAAGTAGAATGGTAGTTGCCGGGGCTTGGGAGAGGAAAAAATGGGGAACTGTTATTTAATGAGTATAGTTTCAATTCTGCATGAATAAAAAGTTCTGGAGACTAGCTATAATGTAAATATACTTAACAATACTGAACTATATATTTGGAAATAGCTAAGATGGTAATTTTATGTTGTGTGTGTGTGTGTTTTATCACAATTACACTTTTTTTCCCTCTTTTGTTGTTGTTGTTGGTTTTGTTGTTGTTGTTGTTTTGAGTCGGAGTCTTACTCTGTCACCCAGGCTGGAGTGCAGTGGCACACCGCTCACGGCTACTACAGCCTTGACCGGCTGGGCTCAGGCGATCTTTCCACCTCAGTCTTCCAAGTAGCTGGAACTACAGGCATGTGCCACCATGCACAGTTAATTTTTTATATTAATTTATTTATTGTAGAGACGAGGTCTCACCATGTTGCCCAGGCTGGTCTTGAACCCGCGGGCTCAGGCAATCCTCTCGCCTCAGCCTCTCAAAGTACTGGAATTATAGGCGTGAGCCACGGCACCCGGCTACAATTATACTTTTTAAAGAAAGAATAAAGCCCACAAAAATAAAACATATTAGCCGGGATCGGTGGCTCAGCCTGTAATCCCGCGCCTTGGGAGGCTGAGGTGAGTGGATTGCCTGAGCCCGCGGGTTCGAGACCTGCCTGGGCAACTTGGCAAGACCTCATCTCTACAATAAAATCAAAAAAATTAGCCGGGCATGGTAGCGCACGCCTGTAGTTTCAGCTACTTGGAAGGCTAAGGCAGAAGGATTGCCAGAGCCCAGCAGGTCGAGGCTGCGGTGGCCGGGAGCGGCCACTGCACTCCAGTCTGGGCGACAAAGTGAGACTCCAACTCAACATATAAAATAAAATAATAAAAAATAAAATAAAACATATTAACATATAAAGAAAATGATTCAATCTCTTGGTCTTTCAGTTAGAGAAACTTGGGTTCAAAACATCTTAACATGTACTGACTGTGCTACCTTTTTGGGAAAATTACTTATGTCATGTCTCAGTCGTTACGGTTGGTAAATGAAATTATCGTTGCTAAATGAAATAACTTTTGTGGCATAGCTAAGTATTTAGCAAGACGCAGTAGGTGCCCAATAAATGTCCAAGTTATCTCAAATAATCTTCAGGCTGTTGAACTGAAGAACTTTCACAAATGCATAATTTCCCAGCTCTGATGAAAGTTCTAACAGGAGTCTGATGTTACCCTTAGGATAGCATGTAATCAAATTGTTTTCTAAATACGCTTTTACTCTAAGTACATGAAACACAAAATGCAACTTTGGAAAGTTACCTTTTGGCAAAAGCACAGATGTTATCAATAAGTGGACAATTCTTCAGTGCAGCTTCTACTTTCCCAAGAGATACATATTCTCCGGCTTGTAACTTCACTAGATCTTTCTTACGATCTGTAAGTCATGAAGAATGCTAAGTTATCCATAGTCTGTTTTATTAAGGTATGTACAATTCTTATTACCTTAATCTTTATTTACAAAGACATTTCTTCTAAAATTTTGTTTATACAATGTTTGCTCATGCATATTAGTTAATAAGAAAATGCCTAGTTAAAGAAGTACTGGCAACAAGTTACACCCTTTACCCAAAGCTTTAACATCTTATAATCTTAAATATTATAATAAAGTTAATAAAAGGAACAAGGACTTTGGAGCATTAGATTTGAACGGCAGCTTTGCCTAATACTAGCTTTATGATACTGGGCAGTTGACCTCTCTAACCATTCTGTTTTATCAAGGATAATGATATCTACCTCATTCATATAGACATATTGCACAATATCTGGCATACAGAACACATTTAACAAATGTTAACTCCCCTTTTCACATTTGACATTATCTTGTTAGAATGGCAGTGCTCTAAGAAAATGCTGGCACAGTATGGCACAACTTGAATAATCATCAGGTTGCCTTATAACCCTTCATGTGAGTGCTGACTTGCCTACACATAGCCTGAGAACCCACTCTGCAAAAGTAACCTTCAATTCCAGTACAATTAAGGATCAAGGGGGAAAAAAGGTTTCTTGGTTCTCAAATGAACCATGTTTCCTGGCGATTTCCCCAGCAGATCAAATTTCTAGATGAAGAACCAATTTTCCCAGGAAATCAGGAAATTGTGAGGTCCAGCGACAGACTTAAATGGGCCACTGGGGATAAGACTGAGAAAACTCTATGGCCTGGAAAGACCTGAGTGGGGTCCTGTAGGGCATTCCTGATCAGCAAGTCAATTTTTGTTTTAACTTTTGCCTGATCAAAGAGAACAGCATAGGAGGACCACTTTGGAGTCACTTTTTAAACTTAAAGGTCTACCTCAGTTAACTCAATAAGGGTAACACCAAAGCAACTGAGAAAGTCTCAGAATAGCCTAGTGCTGAGGATTGCTATTATCAATTTTCTAAGGTTCAGGCCTAGTTAGAGCCATATAAATAGCCACTAGGAAAAAAAATGTGCCCATGCTATCCCATAGGTAGGGAGATGAAGGGTAAAGAAAACCTAGATAGGGTATGTTACAGTAAAGTTATACAGAGCCACATGTGGCTGACCAAAAAAAGACCTCCTCTGAGCTCTTTTTGTTTTCCCTTCACCAATCTGTGACTTCCCCGCCCACTCCCTCCAGTGTCAATGCTGCTTTACTGTTGCTACTTCTTAGACTAAGGTCCAGGCCTGTTTTGAACATTTTATATATATCAACTCATTTAATCTTTTTTGTTAAGTGAGAAAGCAGGATTTATTGAGAGGACAGAAAAGCTCCCACAATGGGAGGGGACCCAAGAGGGTTGCCCATCTCATTTAATTTTTTTTTTTTTTTTTTTTGAGTTGGAGTCTCACTCTGTCGCCCAGACTGGAGTGCAGTGGCCGTTCCCAGCCATCGCAGCCTCGACCTGCTGGGCTCTGGCGATCCTTCCGCCTCAGCCTTCCACATAGCTGGAACTACAGGCACGCACTACCACGCCCGACTAATTTTTTTTTTATTTATTGTAGGGATGAGGTCTCGTCAAGTTGCCCAGGCGGGTCTCGAACCTGCGGGGCTCAGGCAATCCACTCACCTCGGCCTCCCCAAGCGAGGGATTACAGGCTGAGCCACCGAGCCCGGCTCATCTCATTTAATCTTAACAACAACTCTATGAGGTTGGTGTTGTCTCTATTTTAGAGATGGAGAAGCTCATACATAAGTTAAATAACTTGTTCAAAGTTTGATCTAATGGAACCATCAACCCTATTAATGACCTGACCAATATTACCTTTCACCTATGCTGAAGTTATAAAAACTAAAGAAAACCATAAAAAAAGAGAATACACTGACCTATAATCTGTAAACATCCATCGGGATGGAATTCTCCAATATCACCAGTGCAAAACCACCTTTGTCCATTTTCATCCACAGAATAATCTTCTGCTGTTTTCTCTTCATTTTTAAAATATCCCATGGAGATATTCTGTCCACCAATTACGATTTCGCCTCTGGGATTTGGCTTGTCGTTAATTGTATAACCACCTGGAAGTCATAACAGTAAATTAATTATCGTTACAAAACAAAATTTGCTTTTATTAACTCTTAAAGCTTCTTTGCTAATGCTTCTTTGCTGGTCAAATCTTACATCACTTTATGAGAGAATATTAGTTTATATTTACTCAGATTTACACGAGGATGGGGGGTGACTATGATTTTAGGAACACCAGGAAAAGTACAATGATAATCACCACCAACAACCACCCATCTCAAACCTTCCCATGACCATAACATTTCACAATTAAAACTTAGTATTCATAGAGTTCTGTTAAGATAAAATCACCCTCAAGAAGGATAACACTTGAAGCTGTTATAAGTAAATTACTAATATATTGATATTAATATATTTCAGATTTTTTCCTAAAGCAGTTTTAATAAAAAAAGAACAGTTTGTAAGAAAGGCAACACTATCAAGTGAGAGGAAAGAGAGGCTATGGGATACAGGAAGGCAATTTAATTAATTTTACCTGTATCAGTCATGACTTTAAAAATTAAAATACTGGAAGAATTGACAATAACTACTAAAATATTTTATTACTACTCACTATCTCTTTATTACTGAATAAAGCTTACCTTAAGGAAAATATACAAAACTCTGAATTTGTAAACTGAGATAGAGTTTTTTTTGTTTTGTTTTGTTTTAAGTTGGAGTCTCACTCTGTCACCCAGGCTGGAGTACAGTGGCACGCTCCTGGCCACCGCAGCCTCAACCTACTAGGCTCAGGTGATCCTTCCACCTCAGCCTTCCAAGTAGCTGGAACTAAAGGCACGCGCTGCCATGTCAGCCTAATTTTTTGACTTATTGCAGAGATGAGGTCTCACCAAGTTGCCCAGGCTGGTCTCGAACCTGCGGGCTTAGGCAATCCTCTTGTCTCGGCCTCCCAAAGTGCTGGGATTATAGGCTTGAGCCACCGAGCCCAGCAAAATAGAGATTAAAAAAAGTAGAAGTAGAGTTCCTTTTAGTTGTTAACTGCTCTGATCAATTTAAAATTATTCAATATTTCGATAAGACAAAACCCACTGTATGTAAAACATTAAGATCCTTGCTACTATATAAAGCCAAGGATCCTTCATAAGCAAGGAAAACTACAAATACATGTCCAAATGGACCCACTACCCAAAACTGACTGATATTAAGATATAGTACCAGGATATCAGAAAATAAAAAATTAAAGGCCAAATTCTCCTTATCAAGTTTTACTATAAACATTTCCCTGATTCCACTGCCTAACAAATAACCTGTCTAACAACAATTCTGAAGCTGATGTCATATCAAGACATATATAAATATATTATTTATATTTTCTTCAGATTTTCATGTAAAAATGAAATATCATTATCATAAAAGAAAGGAGGACTAAGTCCCAAGGTGTAAAATTCTTGCAAACTGACTTTTAAATGTGTTTTTTAAAAAGAAATAGTCATTCATAGAACACTGACAATAACGCACATAATAAGATAGTCACAAAGAAAAATGTTTTTTTTTTTGAGTTGGAGTCTCACTCTATCACCCAGACTGGAGTGCAGTGGCTGCTCCCGGCCACCGCAGCCTTGACTCGCTGGGCTCCGGCGATCCTTCCGCCTCAGCCTTCCAAGTAGCTGGAATTACAGGCGCGCGATACCACGCCCGGCTAATTTTTTGATTTATTGTGGAGAGGAGGTCTTGCCAAGTTGCCCAGGCAGGTCTCGAACCCGCGGTATCAGGCAATCCACTCACCTCAGCCTCCCAAAGCGCGGGATTACAGGCTGAGCCACAGAGCCCGCCAGCACTGTTTTTCAAGTGAGTGTATTAGGACAGAACAGGTGGGCAACACAAGCCAAAAATGAATCAGTGACATTTACTGACCAAGCTTTGCTTGTTATTAGGGATTTTTTTTCAGAACTAGCTAGGCAGCCTTAAAAATATATATTCCTTGGCCTATCTCAGAGACTCTGATTCAATGAGTCTAGAATAGAACTCAGGATTGAATAAACTCCCAAGATTAATCTGTTGCACAGGCCTGCGAAGAGCTAAATTATATATAAAAGCCTATTTGAAAAACAATAATTTTTAGCCGGGCGTGGTAGCACACGCCTGTAGTTCCAGCTACTTGGAAGGTTGAGGCGGAAGGATCGCTGGAGCCCAGGGGTCGAGGCTGTGGTGGCCGGGAGCGGCCACTGCACTCCAGTCTGGGCGACAGAGCGAGACTCCAACTCGGAAAAAAAAAAACAAAACTTAGTTTAGCTACATAACACCCATTCATTTTCTTGGGGTTTGGACAGCCTAAGGGATACATCCTATAAGGAAATGCAGTACATTAAATTTTCAGTCTGTGGCTTCACCCTAAGGTAAATATTCTCTTAAAATCCTCACCTTTTTTTTTTTTTTTTTTTTTTTTTTTGAGTTGTTGTCTCACTCTGTCGCCCAGGCTGGAGCGCAGTGGCAAGCTCCTGGCCAGCGCAGCTTGACCTGCTGGGTTCAGGTGATCCTTCCACCTCAGCCTTCCAAGTAGCTGGAACTACACGCCCAGCTAATTTTTTTATTTATTGTAGAGACGAGGTCTCACCATGTTACCCAGGCAGACTTCAAACCAGCGGGTTCAGGCAATCCTCTTGCCTCGGCCTCCCAAAATGCTGGGATCATAGCCTTGAGCCACCGCTCCCAGTCAAAATCCTAAGCTTTTAAATCATCTTTCCTTTAGCTCGCATGGCTAGGCTGCTAATTATTTGTTTATTTAACAATCCACTTTATTGCAGTTAATGTATATGTTTAGTATCTTTCATTAAGTTCCTCATAGAGGAACTTAACTCGTCTTTAGCTAATTTGTAAAAAGGATTTTCACCAATGTCTGTAAAGTTCAGGTTTCCTCTAAGTGGCTTGCCTCTGCAGGTACATAAAAGAATTCAACTATACAAACAGCTGGACAGCTGTGTCTCAACTAAAATCTTTGCCGGAGTCAAGATCTAAGAAGCTTGTATGTGCATGTGTGTAATTTGTCACTTGTTCCCCCGAAAACCCGGGGTTTCTTTTTCAGGTCAAACATTCTTACTAACAAAGTTGAGCTTCAAAGGATCCCCACTTTCTCCAAACCCAGGGAAAGCCTCACTAAGAATTTGTTTTTCTCTTTACCATCAAGTATTCTCAAGCTCAGAATCATCAATCCTAGAATCTACAGATTTTCTTTTCCTCTTGAGAACCTAAAGATATGATTGAGGAAAAAGAAAACATAGGGAACAGGCAACAGAAAAGAATCATTTGCTTTCTCAGAAAACGTAACGCTAAAGAAATGGAAGTCTTGGGGCTCACAGTGGTTTTCAGTGCATCTCAAATCACTAGAACTTTTCATACAATTCTTACCTTCCTGCCAGTCTTTTAGCTTAATTTCACAGCAAATAAGAGGGGCTCCAACTCTGCCAGTAGTATAGTCAGTAACTATGAAGGAAAAAGTAACAAACATATTAGCATACTACATTTCAGATTTGCACCAATGTACTGGGAATACTGGAGTTAGAGCCAGAGTCTGAAAGATGACAAAAGAAGAGAGAGTACAAAGTGTGATCAATTTTCAGTATTTTGCCTTCATTTCAAAAGTGCAACTGATTCCACTGTTGTTACATCACTTTTGTTTTACATGGTTATGTTTTACATGATTATATACAAAAATCTCTATCAAAGGTGGAGTGACGGTTCCACCATTATCTACCTAAGATTCTGATAAGACATATTTGCTGTAACACTCATTGGCTATGAACATGCACAAGGTACCTAACCTCTCTAAGCCCCCAAATCTAGGAAATGGAGATAGTAACAGAACTTATCTCATATAGGGATATGCTGTGAGGATTAAATGAGATGACACGTGGACAATGCTTAACACTTCTTGGCACAAACTAAGTATTCAAAATATGTTAGCTGCTGTTATCAAACATCATCATGATGATATTATCCCTTTAAGTTTGTGACTATTGCTAGCAATAAACAAATATTTATGAATGGCCTATTATGTACCTAGCATTATATTAAATATTGTGAGGAAAGTAATAAAGGACAAGGAGACCCCGCCCTCAGTGGCCTTACAAACAAACCACCTGAGAAGAAATTCAGGTGAAATAATTCAGAGTACATTTATTTTTCTTTTTTCTTTTCTTCTTTTTTATTTTTTGAGTCGAAGTGTCACTCTGCTACCCAGGCTGGAGGGCAGTGGCATGCTAACGGCCACCACAGCCTCAATTTGCTGGGTTCAGGCAATCCTTTTGCCTCAGCCTTCCAAGTAGCTGGAACCACAGGCATGTGCCACCACACCTAGCTGATTTTTTAAAAATTTATTTATTGTAGAGATAAGATCACGCCATGTTGCTCAGACTGGTCTCGAACCCCTAAGCTTAGGCAATCCTCTTGCCTTTGCCTCCCAAAGTGCTGGGATTACAGGTGTGAGCCACCATGCCCAGCCAGAGAAGATTTAAATACTAAACTGCCTTGTACTGATGGTGAGCAGACTCCAGAAATCAATGTAAAATGAAGCAGTCGGGAAAGATTTTACTGAAGAGTTGGGCATTAAAAGGTGGCTGTAACCAATTAGTAAAAAGGACATTCCAAAAGAAGGGAAAAGAAAATACAACCTTGAACAATTATCACAATACTATAAGAAAAAGATTGGCAGCAGTGGGAAACTGCCAGGGGTGGCAGGGGAGGTGGGGTTAGCAGTAGTGGGAGTCTGCCAGGGGAGAGGGGGCA